>JALKBU010000060.1:0-103120 GCA_023091735.1 Trichomonas tenax | reverse complement strand
CTAACAAAAGCAAAATTTTGATCTGCTTTTACTTTCCAATTGAAAAATCTCATAAATAATAAAACCAAATCTAAAATTCTAAAATTTTACATTATTACAGCTGCAAATTTAAATCCCATCAAATTCATTAACTTTCATGTGTATAATCGCCCTCAAATCAATTAATGAATTAGTTGCATTTTTAATTTTAAGCGTATAAGAGGCATCTGAATCAATAATACACATAAAAATATCATATGCTGCATATTAATGAATACATTTATGCTGGAAATCGTATATTTTTGGACGATTTGAAATGCAATCAATGATTTGATAGATATATGGACTGTGCCACTTACACCACTGGATAGACAACTATCAATATGTACATGAAAGTGCTTTCAAATCGAAAAAATATTGATCAGATAAAAAGTTATGAAGGCCGCGGGACTACACCGCAGAAGGAAAAATTTTCCCATACAGAAGACAAAAACAATTTTTCAGCGACCACCTGATGATCAAATAATGATTATGCTCCATAATTTAAGCTTAGCAACGCTAAAAGAAGGGTTTGCAGAGGGAAAACACCATAAGTATGTGAATTTATTTTTGATCGAATTCTCTATTACAAGTTTAAAGTTCTTGCAAACTACATTCATAATATGCACTTGTAGCATTGCTCAAATCATAAGAGAATCAAGTTCATTACAAATTTTTTACATGAATGTGAAATATTTTAATATATTTTTATGAAAATAAGTTTCTGCACTTCATTATATTCATATGTGCATGTAATGGAACCTAACCATAAAGATATAGAGCCTAAATTAATATAATTTTTTAAATATCTCGTTATTATCATGTTAATTTCCATTTTTATGTAATTGTGATCACATAGATATGGAAATTCTATATTTTGAACGACGAGAGTTGAAAAGCATTTTTTATGTTTTGAATAACAAATATATCATTTCCACATCATCGAAGGTGCTGATGAACATGCAACACAGACTTTATTGCAAAAAAGGCAGATCGAAACATGAGCTATGCCATCAATTGAACTGCGATGTGCATCGATGATTCCAGCATCACTTATTCTCACGTATTTCTAGTGCAAACAGACTAGTGTTAAGCTGTCTAGCACGGTGAGCTATGGAAAATTCATCAATTATCAGTTTTTATCCATCGCTGATTGTTTTTTGTTGCTTACATGATAAACTTATATGATTGATGTTTGAACACTATTGCATAGATGAACACTAACTGAATTACATAAGTGTTGTGGTTCAATTCATTGATTGGAAGTGTGTTCGATCAATAGATGGTTCATTAGTGATTAGATTTTAGTTATGCATCGATTTTTCTTAACCAACTGAATAAGTATGTGATGGAAATCGAATGGTTGGATAAATCATTAATTGTGAACCTTCAAAAATAAAAAAACTAAAATTAATCAAATACAAACATTAAAAACAAATTTATTCATACAGGGCAAAACATGGGTATGTTGTAGATTCATAGGTCAGCATTAATATAATTTGATCATTTCTTCTTTGGTTTTCTAAAACTCGAGTCTATCTCCCAAAACTTACTTGTTTCTTTCAAGATATTGTAGATATTTGGTTCTTGCATATTTTGTAAGATTTCAACAATTGTCGAGAAATCCATTTTCTTGAATCTATGAGAAACTTCTATGATATGCGCAACACCAACATAGAGTATGTAGTCGCTTATCTGGTCAAAATACGAGAAACAGTTATCCCACAAAATTAAAAGTGAAGGTAAATCATGTTCTTGTGCGAAAATCAAGTTAAACCATCGAAAAGCATAAATGAATGGGTCTATTTTGACTGCATCAAATGTTTTCGACAATTTTGGGCATAATCTTTCGAATAAGTTGTGGAAGCAATTCAAACGGCTTTCCAACTGAGCAGACTTATCCTTGGTTTCGTAAAACTCACTGATTTTTGATGTTGTGAGCAAATTTTGAAAAAGATAAAATGTCATTGCTTCACATTCGAAGTCATCGTCATCAAAAATCTTTCTCGCTTTTGTAACAACGTAAAGTATTGGCGCAACAAGTTCATTAAAGCCTTGTAGATAGCCGTAATTTTCGTTTGCACGAGCAAAGATGTAAAGAATTCGCTCCAATTTTCGAATGGTGGAGTGAAAAGCGTACAGGCATTCATCGGTATCGCCTTCTACAAGTTTAGCGTCAGGAGGGAAGAAAAAAATATGCCGACCAGTGCGAATAATGTCTGTATGTATTAATTCCATCGTTCCTCTGTTGTCAACATCGAAATCTGACTTCCTGGCATTCTTTTTGAAGACTACATTCAACCAATTCTCGACTTGATATTCTTTTATAAGTAAATCGTAGAGAGAGACAATCTGCGCTCTAGTTACCGGCCATTCGTTGGGGTTACGCGGGAAAACACCAAGCGTGACTAACCAAGCAAAACATCGATCTTCATAAGGCGCATCAGACAAACCGAGGCGTAACTCCATCTTCACCTTTTCGATATCCACACACGTGCCTTCTGGATTCGGTTGAACAAGAGGGAGAACACGAAAATTCGGTTTCTCTTCCCCAAAATCAACCATAAAAAATAAAAAGAACAATTTGAAAAATTAATAGACTCGAAAACTTGTTTTCTATTCTCTATCAAGACTTTTTATCTAGATTATCTATATCTATTGCTGTCATATATATCATTCTACAAGATTGTTCGTTGAGATAATTAATATTGGCCCAAAAATTCGCTAAAATATCATTTCGACAACAAAGAAGATTTGACATATAATTTTTTTTGACAAATAAAATATCTTTGGCATTGTCAAATTTTTATTTATGCTCATTTTAGCGCATATATTATATAAGCACAGTAAAGTAGGAAAGAATTTATGTGAAAATCGGCTCTATTGTTTACAATTTATAAATAACAAAAATGAATTGATGAACATCAACGTAATATACAAGTAAATCTTAGAATAACTGCAGTAGGAGGAACGATTAATCGTGCTCTGGACTGTAATTTCGACTATAGCTATTAAGAGCATCCAAATCACACCGATGAAGAAGCAAAGGAAGTTCCAGAACTTTTTTGTGTTTGACAGCTCCGCCTTGTGTGCAACCATATGAGGCCACTCGTGAGTACCAACGAAAAAAAAACGTGCCCGCAGAAAAAGCTCCAATAACTCTTAATGCGAGTTCGTTGTGGACGTAATCTCTGATGAGAACGCCCGCTATAATGCCGGCTGGCGTCATAAATGTATAGAAAACAATGATTGACCAAAAAAGTAATTTCGTCGGTCTTTCTTTGATAATCACAAGCGCAACAGCGAAAGCTTCGACAGGTTTGTGTCCTACAATGGCGCAAAGGATCGCAACAACACCGCCAATAGTCGACAAAATTCCAAGTGCTAAGCCTGCTGTAATCGAATGGATAAGCATGATTATGTAAAGTACTGTTGTCTGTATTGATAGTTTCTTGAATTCATCACCGAAAAAGTATTCAATCTTTTTATAATCTTCTAAAACTTCTATTTCGCTTCTATCTGCTGGTGCATAACCTTCATGATCGTTATTATTGACATTAATATGGAATTAAGAAGCATCGTGCTCTCCAAACGTAAGCATTTCAACAAAAGTCAATTGTGAACGTGCCGAGACAAACTGCAGGAGCCAATGGGTAATCCACTACCTCAGAGAGCTTCTCGAATGACTCTCCAAGCAAATGCGCAAGACCAGCGCCCAAAAATACACCCGAAGCCATAGCTTCGAGCCTGTTTTCCCATTTAATCGCTTTGATACACAAAACGAGGCTGTTTCCGATAAATGTCGTGATTCAGATAATCACGGCAGAGATGTATTTGAGTACAAAAACTTTCATTAAAATTTTTTCTCTCATTTTTTATTTCTCTTTGAAGTATTTTCGTATTTTTTTTCTTCGATGTTTACTTGACAAAACTGACATGTAAGTCGAGTTATTTTACATGACAAAACTGACATGTAAATTTTGTTATTTTTCAAAAAGTTCTCTATGTACAAAGTTAGATAGTAATGATATCTTTTTTGTGATTTAAAGATCTTCAGTTACTGAAGCCATATAACTTTCACATTCCAAAGCAGCTTGAATTTGAAGAAATATTTCGAAATTTTCTAAAGCTACAGTTTAACATAAAATTTCATTTCCACATTGACACTTACATTATGTATTTCATTGCCGTAATAACAAAAATAACATTTCAATGAAATTATCAAATTCAATTTCTAGATTTAAATTATCCATCGTTTCACGCACGATCTACGTATCGAATTTTTCTATTATATGCAATAAATGTCTAAATATTGGGCTGTTATCGATTGATGGATAAAAATATATTCGATATAAATCTCATTTGCGTTTTTAACCCCAAATCTTTAATAGATATATTAAAATTTGTAATCTTAGACATGTTGAAATGGTTTCTGTACGTTAAATCATGAAAATTTTGATGCCATTCAATTTTGATGCATTGTCAGAAAATTGTTAAAGTGCGTTAAAGTCATTAATATTTGAAGATGGACCAGTTCAAGATCATCAAAGAGATCGGCAGAGGCGGATATGGCCGTGCGCTGCTCGTTAAGTCGCTCAACAGCAATGATCTCAAAGTTGTTAAAGAAATGAATCTCGTTGGAATGACTCAAGAAGCAAAAGACACAGCGTTCAAAGAAGTCGAGATTTTAAGCACCCTGAAGCACACAAACATCATCAGGTACCGAGGCTGCACCAAGCAGAAGAGAAATCTCTACATTCTCATGGATTACGCTGACGGAGGAGACCTCTCACAAGCAATCAAGAAACAAGGAATAACCTTCTTCTCTGAGGACGTAATTCTCGATTGGTTCGTTCAGATCTGCCTTGCAATGAAGTATTTACACGATAGAAAGATCCTCCACAGAGACATAAAGCCACAGAATGTTTTCCTTTCGTCAGGAAACATTGTTAAACTTGGCGACTTCGGAATCGCGAAAACTCTCGAGCACACAGGGGATATGGCGAAGACGGCCATTGGAACGCCGCTTTACTGCTCTCCGGAAATCTGCGTTGGAAAGAAGTACAACGCAAAGAGCGATATTTGGTCACTGGGATGCGTTTTATATGAACTGTGCTCGTTGAAGAGACCGTTTGCTGGAAAATCCGTCGGTGAAATCATGAGAAACGTTATTGGAAAGACGCCAAAACCGATTCCAACAGTGTTCAGCAACGAATTGCAGGAACTCTGCACAAAGATGTTGAAGAAGAACCCGGACGAAAGGCCGACAATCAACGAGATCCTGCAGATGCCACTGATCAGGAACAAAGCTGTCGCGTTGCTCGGAAAGACTCTCGCTGGCGTGGAATTAAATCACGGAGTTTTCCATGGTGAGAAAGCTGGAAAGACGCCAGAGAATTATGTTGATGAAGTCGAGTACAAACTCACAGAAGAGAAGTCATCGGACAAGAAAGCAGGAATCTACAAAGTGATGAAGAGAATGGCGGAAAATCTTCAGCAGATCATCAAAGGCGACAACATGATTGATGTTCCTGAAGAAGTCGATGACATGTCTCTTGGCGACTTCTACTTCATGGGCCGCAAACTCGTCATCAAGAGTGTCCACGCAGAGGATACACTCGGATACAAAGTTGAATCGATCAGAGTCTTCCTCGAAGACTTGCTCGGAATTGAGAAGTTCAAAGAGATATACGAAGTTGCATCAGACGACGCAATGGCTCTCCACGCTTTCGAACTGACAAAGTCTGATGCTTATATCTTCCAGTTGATCATGCAGCTCGTTGCATACGAGAAGACAATGGAGAAAAATAACTACGGAAGACTTAGATAAATAGTAAACTTTCAATTTTAATGATTCATGACACATTATAAAAAGATGATTTTTAATGATTCATGATATATCATAAAAAATGATTTTTCATATATAAAAAATACAAACAAATAGGTTTATTTAGCGAAGGATTTTCGAAGTTGAGAGCTTCGATATTGGTTTCACGAATATTGTGTTATTCAAATCTGTTGTGCTGTACCTCCTCGCTTTAGGGTACAATGCGGCATTGTATATTTTTGTGGAAGAAGCAACAGATGATTTCTTTGACATCTTCGGCTTTCTTTCATTGATAACGCAATGAAGAAGATCGTTTTGGATTCTTGTTCTTGGCGTTTTTTCTTTTTCCTTTTCCTTCATTTTCTCTTTGATGTTCTTTTGCTTCTTTATCTCTGGAAGAATGAAGTTTGGCATCCTCTTTAATGAGTTTTCTTGATTGACTTTTTCGATATCTTCAATCATTAATCCTGATTCGCTTGACGCAGAAGAGAATTCATCAATTATTTGACTGCTATCGTTAGGATTATGATTACTTTGCAAAATTTCATCTCTGTTAATTTTTGTGGCTTCAACAGATGCAGTTTTCTGTGATTGCGTAGAGAACACCTGATTTTTCTCTGTTTCAACATTGCTTGATGACTCATCCGGATCTGTGAGATTGATGAATATCGATTGAGAAGTCTCGCAGTCATCACTGGTGAATTTGCAAGAAGACAAAGCAAGAAGTGAGCTGTTGACAACATCATTATCGAAAATTGCTGAATGTGAAACTCCAACAGCCTTTTCGAGGAGTCCAGCGAGCGATGGTAAAGATTTTGATGTTGTCAGATGCTTTTGAAGTGGTTTATCTTTGAGTGTGATAATATCTCCACTCGAAACCTTTTTGAGGATGTTCTTGCACGATGAAGCACGCGATAATCTCGACTTTTCTATCAACTTTGGATCTTCGTTCATGAATCCACTGTTTCGTGATGTAGAAGAATGGATTTCCGACCGTATTGTCTCTGTGAAGTTTGTATCACGTTGTGTAAATGCGATTGTATTTGCGGTCTTTATTGTTCCTCCCATTGCTGAATCGAACATTTGAGAAGTTGCTTTGTCGGATTCCATATTGATCAAGTTCTTCGTTCTTCGTTTCCTTTCTCTAACGAGAACGCGCTTGAACTTCATCTGTTGCGGAGTTTCATCAATTGCATAATCATCGATTTCTTTCGGAATATATTTTGCTGAAGAGTTTCTTCCCGTGTGAGAATTCATTCCATCATTATTATAACTATCATTTGCCATATTTCTTTCTGTCACTGATGAATTAAAATCAGATTGATTTGAAGCAACTTCATTGAAATTTGATGAGTTCTGAATATTTCGAAGATCTTTAATCGATCTTGTTCTCGTTTGCTTAAAAATTTTCCTTTGTCCTTCAAGATCTTGGCCGAGTAATACAGAGTTAAGATTCACATTCTTGTCTTCATCGTCATTGTTACTGTTTGAATCGTTTTGGCGATTTCTAATATCATTAAAATTTGAATCATCTGTTGACTGTTTTCTTACGTTTCTCTTGAATCCTTTGTTCTTCTGATTGTCGCTTGGTTCTCTAATAAGATTTGTTTTGCTCTTTGATGGATTGAGTTTTGGTTCATTCTTTCCTTTTGGAGCAATGTTCTTTGAGTTTTTGTTCTTTGTGTTATCAGCAAGTTTATCTTTGCTTCGAGATGATTTAACGCGCTTTGGAGATGTCGGCTCTTTCGGTTTTAAATTATTAACATCCTCTGAATCGTTAACATTGGAGTTCTTGTTTTCATTATAAAGAGGCGGCTTTGGACTTTTCTTTTGAGGAACAGGAATGTCAAAGAATTCATTTGATGCATTATCTGACTCGAAAAGTTTGATGTTGCTGAGATCAATTTGTTCCTCGACAACTGTTTCAACAGGTGGTGGTCGAACTTCCTCTTTCTTTGGTTTCTTCTTCTTTTTCGCTTTCTTTATTTCATCATCGACTGCATTCAGGAACGTAGAAGAATCAAATTCACGTTTTGGTTTCTTCTTTTCTTTATTTGCATTTTCATTGTTGTTATTATTTTCATCATTTGCTGATGTTTCGATTTGAACTTGTTTTGATGCTTCATCTTCATCTGTTTTCTTAATCAGAGGTTTTGATTCAGGAAGGCGTTCATTCAAGTGTTCCATTTCTTTCAGAAGCAATGCTTTCTCTTCGTCATCGACTTCATCTTCATTGTTGTCATTATTTGCAGTTGATGTGACTTGTGGAATCGATTTTGAAACTTTTTCTTCTCTTTCGAGAAGTTTCTTGAGACGTTCGAGTTCTTGAAGATCGAAATTGTTCCTCTTTGGAATCCTTGATTTCGATTTTGGTGATTCTTTTCGCTTCATGAAACTCGACAAAAATGAATTTCCGTCACCTTCGTCATCACTTTCTTCGAACGCCAATGCTTTAGGTTCGAGATAGTCATCGAGTTGGTCAAAAAGATCGAGAAGAAGATGTTTATCATCAAACTCACCATAAAACATCTGGTAAACAGGCTCAATAATCATTAGTTCAGACTCTGTTGCAACTAAAATATCACGCTTCGCATTTAAAACTAAGCCGCATAATATTGGAATTGGAAGAACGATTCTATAGAACATCATCCATTCATAACTAAACAAGCAAACTGTGGAATCGAGAGATGTCGTGATCCAGAACGTTGGAGAGAATGAGATGCTTGTTACTTTCTGGCTGTGCGGCTTCATATCGATGAATGTTCCTATCTTCTTTTCGATGATTTGAAAACGCGTCAAACTTCCGTCTTCGTGACCCAAAATTACGTTGTTACCGATGACACCGATAACATTGCTACTTCTGCAGTTCAATGATGTTGAAGTAACGGCGCTCTCTTTCAGATCGAAAACGAGAAATGATGATTTGTAAATCAATATCAAACAGTTGATTAATGGAACAGTTTTCATTGCAACAATTGGCTCTGATATCAAAGATGCATGAAAAACAACTTTGAACGTCTGATAATCTCTTATAATGAGATCTGATATAGGACTTGCAATTGCATAAGCTAAGTTTCCATTATAAATGCAAAGATCCATTTTCGAAGCTTTAAAATCTGCGTTCATTATCTGTTCTGCTGGAATAACACCGGTATTGAATCCACTGATTGTCTCATTGTTCTGTACAACGAAAAGTTGATCCCTTTGCTTCGTTAATTCCTCTTCAACATATAACCTATAGTGATCTCCCTCTGGTCTGAGATAAACGTATGTTCCTCTATCATATAAATAACTGGTTGGCGGATAACAGCTTTGTGTGACAGCTGTTGTCATGTTGAGCTTCGTTTTAGGCGATACCAATTTGAAGAAAGATGTTCCACATTGTACTAATAAACGAGAAGCTTCTCCCGATCGATAAACTTTCTCCAAAGCAAAGAGCGATGGCATGTTGAGAAGATATTTCTTCCAAGGAATGACAATCCTGTAGAAAACCAATCGCGTTGACATAACACAGCAAATCTGTTTGTATGGTTCGCGTCCTACAATGAATATTCTGTTTGGAGTTCTTTCAAGTGACAAACATTGAAATGAACGCCCAGTTTTGATATTGAGAATGCAAAGAACATTGTGGCTGCTCAAATAAACGATGTTTTCGCGATCAACGTAACTGATGAAATACAGAGAAGCAGCGGTATTTGTAAACTTCATTTTCAGGTGTCCACTGAAGTCCCATATTGTAACACCTTCGAATGGATCAGCGAAGATCATTTTTCCTTTGTTGATGTCTTTTTTGGAATTCGATATTGCGTAAACATTATCGATAGATGAAGGGATTTTCACAACGATATTGATAATATCACCATCCAATGTATACGCTGCAATGCCATTTGGCGTCGGAATGTAAATTAATTCTCTTTCAAAATCGAAACAAGGAACACTTAAAATTCCTGACTCAAACTCAGGAAGAAAGGACTTTCGTAGTGTAATGTTAACTTCTGGAACAATTGCGGACTGCTTTCTTTCGTAATATGTCGAATTTAGATTCCACGTTTTTATTCCTGAGCCAATTGTTATAATTGTATGTGATTTTGGAGCGTATAGAACGTGGATTACTGTTTTTTGTTCCGTTTTTACTCCTATCTGCAGCGGTATTAGAAAATTTGCAGATAAATACCAAACTTCGAGCTCGAAGTGTTTTGTTGATACGCCAATGATTATATCGCTGTTCTTTATTTGCAGTGAGCAACAAAATTTGTTCGGAAATGACCTTTTTATTGTAGATCCTTCTATTTGAAGAAATCTTTTGTTCGTGGAACACCACAAAAAGTCTTTCTGGTATTCGTAGACAGAGTTTGCGACACTCGTTCCGAGATCGAGCTCGTATTCAGGAAAGATCCCGAATTTCAAGCTGTCTCGGAAATTCATTGTGTATAAGGTTAATGTAATTCATTGAAAAATATGTGTTTAAAAATTGTGAAAATTTTACATCGAAAAACATCAAAAATTTGGACGTTTTTCACATCCCCAATCTTCTACACACAATGATTGCTTTGCATTATTGCAAGATCACGTTGAGTACCATTTTGCTAATAGATAAGTGTTCAAAATACCTGCAGAAATGTTGATGATCAGATTCTTAAATATTTTGACTAAAAGTGATAAAATTTGTCATGTAAATTAATATTAATTTTTTGTTATATTATGGTTTTTGTTTGAATAAATGGAGGGCTCTTGCACCTATATGATACATCAAAGAAGATATCTAAGAAACATTCTTTAATTGTAGCGATTTGCAACTTTTGCTATACTACAATTATATAATGATTTCTTTGTTTGAATGATTAACATATCATTCATATTGATAATTAAAAAATATCTCGGTTACAATGAGCATTAAAATCTATATCATCGTTGGAAATTAATTAAATTATGATGAAATTTCTGCTCATGATGAAAAGTGTTAAGTTTTCACTCAAATAAAGCTCGAAAATCGAATCAAGAACATTATTTTGGTTGTATTCGTTAGGTCTAAGTCCAACTGCCAATTTTTCTGTCGTCAACCATTTGTTGGTGTTGACCATATTGATAATATTTTTAGCGAAGTCTGCGACTATTTCAGGGTCTGGTTTAAAGTTCCATTTGAAGTCATGTTTATAATCAAATGTCATTGCTATCATGTATATCTTAGATGCGAGGCATAGTTGAATGTTTGGTTTATCGTAATGTCCTATGAACAGCATTAAACCCGTTTTCTCTTGCATGAATATAGAATGATAAATCATCGAACCACTTGGAGCTATTAAGACTTTTATTTCTGACCATAACTTCATGACATCAGTTATATTATCAAATGATGGAACCATAGCAATCCATTTTTCATTGTTCTCGAATTGAACTTTCTCTACTAATGTTTGATGAATCTCTTCGAATTTCTCTATTTGCCGATATTGTGAATCTCGATTGAAGAAACAATACTTTTTTGGAGTAATTTTGTCGAGTTTGAATTTAGTTCTTATGTAACTTCTAAACCTTGGGATTCCTCCAACTGTTAGAGAATGAGCATAGTCACCTCCTGTAACGAAATATAATGTTTTTACATAAACTTTTTGATGCTCATTTAATGCTATAACTTTTCCTTGAATTCCAAGAAAATCTAACCAACTCTATGTTTTGCTATATCTTACTTTTGTCGGAATCAAAACAAATTTGTTTTCTAAGACATCTTTAAGCAAATACATAATTGAAGCAAGAAAATCATGAATAAGATGTCCCCATTGCCAAAAATGTCGCACATAGGCGACACCTACTTCATAATTTCCTACTAGTTTAATAATTTGGTTCTCAAAACCCTGATTATGATAAAACCTAATATGATGATTGTGAACAGAAGACTGTAAATCTAAATAAGCATTATAAAAATATCAAACATAAGCTGTGTATTTAATTAAACAAGCTGGATTCACATTTGCTTGAATTATGAAATTATGAATTTGAAGTCGAACGTTTTCTAGGAAATCAGGATCAATTTTATCACTTTGTATTGTTATATGTTCAGGTTCTAGTTCATAAAACCATTTCGTAGTTTGCTTCCATGAAATTTTTGGGATTCTAAAGTTCATGTTAAATTCATACCAGTACTCGATAGCTTGGAGGTAGTGTATGCAAAGAATGAATGCTGTTGAAAGTGTATCAAAATCCTGAGGAAGAAAAATCGAAGAACTTAGATTTTATATAAAATTGATATAGTTTATTTGTTAAATTATTACTTTACATGGCAAATAAAATATTCAATTTGTTATTTCTTCATGTTATCAGCTTCTTAATAGCTTATGACATTACAAACAACACAGATATTATTTCCTTGGCTGTGCTCCTTTAGCTAGCAATGATATAGCAAAATTATCAAAAATATTTTCCAACATGTTGCAATTTTATCTCCAAAATATAAATTATCTTGAAAAATGAAGTCTAAGATATTACGGTCTAATTATCTCGTTTAGCTCTGCATATGATAAGGCTAAGATTAGATGTTGAAGGTATATTTTTTCATATTGATAATTATATTGAATATAACATGAAAATGAAAGGGAAATACCCCAAATTAGAGGTAAACTAAAAGGTTATCTACACCTCAGAACATATTAATAGTCAAGATCAAAATAAAAAGAGATAAAACGTGATAAAAAAGTAAAATTTGGACCTTTTGCTTTGAAGGGCAGCATGTAGTAAAATATAAGCTTTATAAATCAAAGAATGAATTTACTTGGCCATGGATTCACGGATGCGCTTGTATGCAGCACGAGCTGTGAGGGCAGCTGGTGTTGTTGGTGTGTAAGCACCACCAGCGACGGCCTTGCCGCACTTAAGGCATGTCCAGATACCGACAGCGTTACGCTTGACGGATTCCTTGCCGCAGAACGCGCATGGGTACTTCTTGCGCTGTGAGATTTCGATCTTCTTGATTGTCTTACGAAGAGAAGCACCATAGCGGACGCCGTACTTACCGCAAATACCTACTTTCTTTGTTCTGCGAGCCATGAAAGAAAAGGACAAACCGTACAAAAGTGACAATATTCTGAAGAAAACGATTATTTTCATTCTTACTTCCAAATTCTCTGTTGCTTCTCTTCTCCATCATTTGTAAAACCGAATTCTCAAGTTTTTAGGCAAAATTCTCAACAATATTTTTTGCAAATTTTCAAAATTCATTGTTAGACCTCCTCTTTATAACAATTTTAATAACTGTCTAAATTATATACTATTTCTATCCTGCTGCATAGCATTCACCAAAATGATTCGAAGATACTATTTCACCATTTTTTAAACTTTATTACTATCATCATTTCAAAATTTTATTACATTCATGATATAGATTGATAGTGATAAGGTCTTCATTGATGGCTCCAAAGAAATGATTTTGCCAAATTTATTCATTTCTATTCTAACCACTATCATTCATTCACTTATTCATTTCCAGTATATTTATGGCTCTCCTTATGAGATGAGCCCCTGAAAACAATTTTTATAAAAAATGTGCAATATTATAATAAAAATTTAACTATATACCTCATTTAACACGAGGAATAAACAATCATATCCTATGTCTATATAATGGCATAAATGCTATTAACCATTGGCCATGATAATAAAAATGCCGAAAATATATGGAATTGATTTTCCACTTTTCCAAGTTATTTAAAATCTACTATTGAATTTCTCCCTAAATAGCGAACAAAAATCAGAAATAAATATATTATATTGATTTGATCAAAGAAATAGCACATACAGAGATTGGAAATTCTAAATATCAAATAAAATCGAGAAAATAAATTATAACCATTTGTAAATTGCCCAGTTTACAACACTTTTTTATCTCATCATTTTTATCAAAAAATGAGCTGCACGGCGAACGTCGACATCCCGGCTGAAACCGAGGCCGCCCTTGCCGAATTCAAGGGTAAGGACAATGTCAGAGCCCTCAAGCTTATCATCGAGGAAGAGAAGCTCTTAGTTAAGGAGAAAATCGAAGTTACAGGATCAGTCGAGCAAGATTTCGACGGCCTTGTTGACTACTTCGAGAAGGCTGAGCCAGCGTTCATTATTGTCCGCTTAGAAAAGACATCTGCACATGGCGAATATGTTCTCCTCGTCTATATCCCAGTTTCTTGCCCAATCCGCCCACGTACAATCTTCGCTTCATCCCGTGTTCCAGTCCAGCGCTACATTTCTCGTGTTTTCACAGGCATCACAGATTTCTTCTTCGATGACCTCAAGGAATGCAGATATGCTGATTTCGCTAAGCAGACCAAGAAGGATGACTCTGCTCTCTCATTCGACGAGCGCAAGCAGAGAGAAGAGGCAACACAGATGGCTGTTGCTCAGGTCCAGCTTCCACAGCACGATGCTTTCACATGGGAGTGCGATGCGGAACTCAAGGCTGCCCTCGAGAAGATGGCTGCTAAGACAGGCTCACGCTTCGTCGCTGGTATGGGCGATCTTCAGGGTAACGGCGTCAAGTTCGCTGGCGCAGGTGACTCCATTGAGGACATCAGAGCTGATGCTTCACGCTATGTCGCTATCAGATACGAAGACAATGGCGAAGATAAGCTCTACTTCCTCCTCTACTGCCCAGATACAGCTAAGCCACGTGAGAAGATGATGTCATCAACATGCAAGGCTTCCTTCCTCAAGGGATGCAAGGAATGCGGAATTGAGTTCATTCAGAACTTAGAAATCAGAGATAAGGATGAATTCGATGATACTAACTTCGAGAAGCTGATCCACCCAGCTGATGATGGCCACCAGTATGGTGAGGTTAACGTTATCCGCAAACCAAAGCGCCCAGGCCGTAGATAAGCATTTTATCTTTCCTATTTTTTTAAATAATCAATCTAGGTTTTTTGATATCATCCATTTTTCCTTTCCTAACATTTTTCACTATACATTCCTTTTGAATTCATGTCCATATACGAAAAATTTTCATCATGAAGGAAGATTTGGGTGGAATTTTGATTTTAATGCAATGATCATTGAGATATATCTATGTTTTGAATGTTGGCCTATAATTTTTGCTCATTATTAAAAATTCAAAATATCAGTTTAATTTTGGGATAAAATATATTAGAAGTAGTAAATATAGATTGTATATGGGTATTAAAAAGCATTAATTTGGGATAGAAACAAAATTAATTGTTTATTCATTGGATTCTTCACGAACAGGAGTAATCTGAATCGAGTTTCCGGACGAATCCGGCGACATGTATCTCACTCACAAACGCAGCGTGCCTGGCCGTTTCATCCTAAATGGGTCTTCGCAGGGCTCGCCATAAAGGTTCGTTTCTGGTTCCAAGCAATGCGTTCACCGCATGTTCCGCCAAGAAAACAATTAGCGCTCTCAGACTTTCCCACAGCCTTTGAGACAGAACAGAGTCTATCAGTATGTCGGCTGTAACACATCCTCCATCGTGAAGAATGGCTATCGTCTTATTCTGCCGTTTAATTGTCCGCTCCACAATTCTCACTTTTATCGCATAATTATATTCTAGTACATATATACCCCTTATATTTCTGATTTTCAAAAACACTTCATCGATTTTTACAATAAAAATTAACTCAAAAAAGCTCAAAATATTAACAATTTCTTTGTAATTTTGAACTTTTCAAAATAATCAAATCATTGATTATATTACATAATAGGAGGGGCTTGTTTTTGTTCAATAAAATATGAATATTGTCGGTATCAATTTTTATGCCTTGATAAAAATTTCAATTTCATGATGAAACTAATTGATTTCTCTTTTAAACTATAGCAGCTTTATATAATTTTTAAACACAAAGGGATTAAAATCAAATATTCAAAATTATGAAATTTGAAATTGATCCAAAAGTAACCAAAATTATGAAATTTATGCTTCATAAGTCACCAAATGATTGTTGGTAAAGTGAAAAGCTTATGTTACCGTTTATTAAAAAATGGATTGCGATGAAACAAAATATGTTTATTCATTAATCAAAGGATTTTCAAGCAGCAACAGAGCGGAAATCAACAATTCCATTGCGAACATTATGATGATATTCAGATCTTTGGGAATTAAGCGAATATTTAATGAATTAATTCCATTTTTATGCAATACACCCAGTTTAACAGAGAACAATTGGTGCAAAATACTCACTGCAATAAAGAAAATCAACTTTTCAAGACTATCAGACCAAGAAATCATCGATTTTATTGCGACATTTAAATCAATATGCATTTCTGAATCAAAACTACTTAAAGTTAAGCTTGTAGAGCTCCTATCTGATGTAATAGATACAATATCACCCGAAAAGACACACAATATATTCCTTCCATTTATTTTAGATCAAATTGATTCATCGTGGCTGCCAGAACAAGGTTATGGACTGACTTTTCTTGCAGTTATTTCAAGCTATATCGATAAAAAAGAATTCAACACAATAATTGATTCAAAATTAGACTTAATTAATGAAGATTCTATAAGTATACAACAAAATTTCATAGAAATGCTATCACACACAATCAATTACATCGAAAAACCAACAATGGCGAAAGTTATCACTGAAATTGATAAAAAAGCAGATTCTAATTCATCATTTTTAATCGCAAAGGCTATTGTTGATTTCTTAATAGCTTATGTCGAAGCAACGCAAGACAGAGATACAGCTTTTTCTATCGGTGATGGACTTCTGCACAATGAAAATGCATCAATTCGCAAAGTTTATATTTCGAGTCTTTCAAAGCTTTCTAAGATATTTAATTCAGCAATAGAATCGATATATTGTGAAGTTGCTTTAGAATCAGACACAAACATCATTGAAGCAGCTGTCAAAGAGCTTTCTTTCTTCACAGATGGAGAAGATTTGTTCAAAGAGAAGTTCGAGAAATTCATCGTCAACACAGATTCAGCTGTAAGAGAGGCAACAGTTAAATCTTTATGTGCACAGACTGAAAAACTAGGAATAGAGTTCGTTTCTAAGTTGATATTATCTATTTTCAATGATAATGATCAATTAGTTAAACTTGCAGCAATCAAATCATTGCAGAATTCTGGAATTCCTGCAGATCAAATCTTGAACACAATTGTTGATGGTTTTATATCATTAGGATGGAGAGAAAAAGTATCTGTTGCTGAGCTACTTCCAAACTTAGTTAACGACGAAACTCCACAGAGATTACTTCCTGTCTTCTTCATGCTGATATGTGATGAATCAGCAGCTGTAAGAAATGCTGCTGTTCAGTCATCAAACATTTTAGTTCAACTCATCGACGAAAATCTTTATAATGTCTTATTGACACAGATTCTAAAGCTTGCAAAGCATCCTGATTACCAAGTCAGACAGACTATTGCACACTTGATTATCGTCGCAGGACTTGTCGACAAATGTAAAGAAACTATTCAAGAATTAGCAAAAGATTCAGTTCCTAATGTCCGTTTAATTGTTGCCAAGTATTCTCCTTATGAAATCAGAAAAGCTCTCAAGAATGATGAAGATGAAGATGTCAGAGATGCAGCCAATGATATCTAATTTACTGTTGTTTATTTGTTATGTTTATAAATACAGTTATTGTTATATTTTATCCGACAGTTGTTTGTCAGATTTCTGATTTTTTATTTCCATGATAGAATCTTATCACCATTGAAGGAACATTAATCGCATATTAAAGAATCAATGAACAGTTATTGTTTTAGGTCATAAATGAGTGGTTTCAAAATTATGATTTATACAATATAATTTAGAGATAATCTCCAATATTATAAAAATAGGCATATCATGGTGTATTTTTTAGTGAAAACTGTTTGCCGAAAGAACTTTTAAATAGAAAATATCAATCTCAAAAGTGATTTAAATCAATAGACTTTGTTCTCAAAGTAATATTTTATGATTTAAATATTGTTTTACAAAATTATCAATATAGATTTTCATTGAAATTGTCACTTCAAAAATTGAATATTATATTCAAAAGCCAAAAGTCCCAAATTTAAAGTTAAATAACGATCCTTTGTAGTTTGCAGATAAATTGTGGTTGGATTTTTTGACTTCAATTTCCAGGGCTCTGAAAAAATAAAGAGGATCTTCACAAAAAATTGTATTAATAGTCAAAATGTGTAAATATTTCAAACTTGTTGGTCACCAAAAATTTTAAATGAACGAGAAAGAGGTTGAAAAGAACCTCTTAGAGCAGATGGCTCAGGAGAAGTTCAACGCAAAGAACTGCGCCGCTTATAGATGGTTTCTTTTTAATTTAATGAAAGTTCCAGATTTCCCAGTCATCAAAGAATTATGCTTGATATTATCTAAATCTATTGGAATTCCTTTGTACAGAGAACACTACAGACGTAAGAAAGCATGCATCTATTGGTTCGACAAAAATCTCAGCATTATCAACAAATTTATTAGCGAAAATAGCGTTGTATTGCATTGCAAAGAGAAAGCGGCGATGACAGAAATCAAACTTAAGCCGTATGAATGCAAGACTAGTTGATTTGAACACTGTTTTGATTGAAATAGCATATATCTATTATATCTCAGCTTGTTTCAAATATATTGCCATTATTCTTTTATATATTAAGTTTTTGTTAGTTGACTAAATGAAAAATCTAGTAAGATTAAAATATTAAAATATTAATGAAGTCTTTTGTTATTTCACTTATTAACTCTTTTAGGTGTAATGTAAACAGCTATATAAGTTACAGGTTTTAGAAAAGATTTCAAAAAATTCATCATGATTAACTTTTGATAATCTAAATATAAGCTAATCTCATTGAGTATTATGTTTTCACATATATAACTTTCCATGTTTTTTGTTTTAAATAAAAGTTTGTTGAAAAAAGTGAGTTTGATTCATAAATAACTAACAAACACATTTAATATAACGTCTAATTGACAATCACAGGTACAATTGTTGAATATCTTCTATTCATAGCGTAAATCGATTGTGATCTACACTTTATCATTCTTAAGTTAACATCTGAATCCCTTCCACACCAAAGGCTGGAGTTCGATGGTGGTTTAATAAATCTAAATTTCGATGGCAATGAATTAGGTTGAGGAATATAATTATTATTCGTCTGCAGAATCGAGCAAGCTTGTTCCATTTTGTCACACAATGTATAGATGAGTTGGTTTCTTTCGGCCTGGAGCTGTGATGGATCAGGCTGCTGTAAGATGGAGAATTTAAGATTTGATTTTCTCAAATCCGATACAATTGTGTTAACCTCACTCACGAAGCCAGGCACGACCCACTGATGCTCCATTATCTCTTTAATCGTGATTCTCTTGGAAGGATTCCTGCACAACATTCTTTTCAACAGATCAATCAATATTAATGAAAGTGTTGGTGGAAATGGAGGGTCCACAGAGATTATCTTCATGAGGAGTGATTTAATGTCGCTTCCTTCGAATGGAACTCTTCCTGTCGCCATTTGGTACAAAATAACCCCTAAACTCCAAACATCTGCTGTCTTGCTGTACGGTTTTCCAATGATGACCTCAGGAGCTGCATATGTTGGGGTTCCACACTTAGTTGTTAAATTTGGGACCAAATCATCGAAGGCTTTGCTCAGCCCAAAATCTGAAATTCTTATATTGTTGTATCTGTCCAATAATATGTTCTGAGGTTTTAAGTCCCTATGTGCGACTTTACACTCGTTATGCAAATAATCAAGTGCAGAAAGAAGCTCGGCGAAGAAAAATCTACACATGTTCTCCGGCAGTCTTCCTCTGTTGTTTAATAATGTTTCCAAATCTCCATTATCAGCGTATTCAATAAAAACATAATAATTATTTTCATCTTCAATAGATTCATAGAAATGGGTAATGAAAGGATGATTGCACTGCTTCATTATCGACACTTCTCTTTGAAATCTGTTGAAAACTTCCGGTTGATCGAATATTTTTTTAGGAACTACTTTAACGCCGCAAGGAATATCCGATATTTTGCTGTCACAAAGCCAAACACAGCTCGTGCTGCCATTCCCGATCCTCCTTCGAAGCGTGTAGTTGCCTACAGACAAGTTTATCTCTTCATCAATCATCAATAGTTAGTTTTCATACGATTATCAAAAGTGACTTCATTTTCATTTTTCTTCTTTTCTTTCACAATTATATTTTATATGATATGCTGATCTTAAAGAACTCAAATTTATTTCAAAATAATTATAACGTTCAATAATTAATTTTCTGAGCTCACAAAAAATTTTCACGTGTTAAAATATTTTGCAACATAATTTTGCATATAATTGCATAAAATTGAATTCAATTCAAAAAACGTGCGATGTATCAAAAATTTAATTACGTAATATCGTTTATTATCGATAGAACTAATAAATTAGCAATATTTTTTGATTTTATTTATAGAATAGGTTTATCGACTTGTGAGTAAAACTCCATAATTAGGTCTGATTTTTAAAACTATGGACAAATTTTTGGGTTCTTTTGATCCTTTTCTGATGGCATAGGTGTGATTGGATCAATGCTCTGAACAGGCAGCCGATACATTTGCTGGTATGTGTTCGCCTGATAAGGCGGAGGTGTCTGATATGAGTACTGCTGAGGAGGTGGTTCCATTGGAGGTTGATTTGGTTCTATTGGTGAAATTGAAGAATGCAATAGCGTAGTGTTGCTGTTATTATTGTTGCTGCGGCGTCTATGTGAACTTGAAGAAGACAATCTTGTTTGCTTCTTCTTATTCTTTATTTTACCGCGATAAACCAAATATACGACAATAGCAATAATGACTATCAATCCGAATATCGGAAAGACAGCAACCCACGCCTTCGAGCTTTTAGAACTAGAAGTTGGAGTATCTGAACTTGAAGGTTTGTCAGACTATGGAAGATGAACCTTCATTTTGAGATGCTATAATATTGATTTGTTGTCTCTCCGTCGCGAATATACAATTCCGATGAATAAGGCCAATTGTCTAAAATATTAAGCGATACTTTCGAGTATGAAGTCTTCACCATCGAGGAGGTAGGAGATGAGGTGAAAATTGAGAGGGCGAGACTCCTCATTTTTGTTTTTTTGGGCTTTTCGGTATTAAATAAAAGAATTTTCACTCACTTCAACACGCAGGCAGTTGCACTATACCGGAAGAAGATTAAATTATTGTTGAAAAATATAAACAATATGGCCCACACTGGGTGAAAATTTCTCAACCATTGCCTGGTTGTAGTGGTAATAATGTTAAAAATAGATGGAACAGCGCTCTCACAAAATATCACGACGTTCAATATAAATTTGCAAAACAAGAGAGAAGATCTAAAAAGGTGAAATGGGATCAAGAGAATATAGAAAAAGTAACCGAAGTTCACTCTGCAAAAGATTGTTGCTCACACCTTATCGATCGAATGACCGATTTCATGATGAAGAGGGTTAATGAGCAGACAGACCTATTCAGTTGCATTGATGAATAGTTGTATATATGTGTTAAAAATTCTTTTTTCAAAACAGAGGATAATTCATTGAAATAATTTGCGCATTCAAAGAAAAAAATTGTGTTTGAGTTACATGAGTTCTGCCACCGCACTCAGTCACAACAGGAAAAGGGTATTGATATTCCAAAAGATTATCTTTTACTCTTCTATGAAAAGGCGCCAAAATTATTACAAGGAATTATATCAAATTCATAATACAGTATAAAGACTTTGAAGATATTTCTATATTTCTCAATATGAGTCGCCAAAATAATTGATTAATTTTATTGAGGCTTTGTTGTATCGATATTAATGAAGTATCTATATTAACACCGTAAAGGAATTCAGGATTCAAATAAGTCAGCAAAGGTTAAATGATTCAATTCCGTACATTGCAAAAAAATATTATATAAAATAACACAAAAATAGTAGATTCAATTAAAACAACTTTACAAAATTAGAGAGTGCCCGCTAGATTCTTCTTTTCGTCAATCTTCGGAACGGTATATTTCTTAATCTTGAGCTGCGGCAGAGATAATGGGACGAACTGTGGTTTGCTGGAGATCCTGACTTTGTCTTCAACGCCACGAGGGTGAATTTTCGATGGTGGCATCGGAGGCAAATCAATTGATGTTGGATTCACTAAAACTGTTGGTGGAAGGACTGTTGAAGGATCCCTCTTGTAAGTTTTAGCGCAAAAGTTCGCGAATTTCTTTTCTGTTTCGATTGTTCTTGTTACATTCTCAAGGGCTTTCTTTTTACGCCCAATTTTGAAGTTCTCCTTCTCAGCCATCAGTTTCCTCTTCAAATCTTGCTGTGACAATAATTTTTGAACTTCTTTTTCTTGATCACTTATTAATTCTGCTCTTTTGTCTTCGTAGTGCTTCGTTAATTTCAAATGTTGTTCCTGGATCATCCTTTTATCCGCCTGTTGGTTCAGTTTCTTCTGTTGTTCAGCTTCAACGAATCTTCCAGTCATTGCGAGATTTCTCTCGACAAATAATTCATTGAGCTGTCCTTTTGACCGTTTTGTGTACTCTGTGTAGTTGTTGGGATCACTCCAGTATGCGTCAAATTCTTCAAATTCTTTCACTTGGCGTTCATGCAAATCATTCTTTTCTTTCTCTTGAACTTCATCGAAATCTTTCCATTTTTGTTTCCATTTCTCCTTCTTCCCATTGAGTGCGATCTCAGCTTCCTTCCTTCGCTTCTCTAAATTGTCTTTAATCATTGTATATAATTCATCTCTGTCATTTGAACGATATTTGAGCCTTAATTTAGCAATAGCTTCGTCTATCTTGTTGCACTCAAGATAGTAGTTCTCATCTAGAGCTTTAATTCTTCTCCCAATAAGCTCATCGATAACTTCTGATATTTGCGATGGATCGGTGATATTTTGGTCTTTACCACGTAATATATTATCAGCTATTAATGATAATTTATCAGATGCAATTGGTGTAGATTTTGATCTTGTGTTTTTGCGTAATGAAGTTCTCGGTCTTGAAGTTTGAGCGTTTCTGAGCATTGAAATAAAACTATTTTTGTCCATAACCTTAGATGTTCTTGCTGTTTTCTTCTGTTTCTGCGGAGTTTCGTGTTTTTGTTCAACTTCAGGTTGAACTTGTTCATTATCGTTTGTAATTGTCTGCTCATCCTGTATTTCGACAGGTTTCTCGTTATCATCAAGAATAATCGGTTTTAATGTAGATTTCATCGTTTCAGATGTTTTTTCAACTGTAACTTCATCGCTATCTGCTTTTGTATCGATATTTATGGCCACAGGTTGATTCTCTGGACTGTCTTGAGCGGTTTCTGGCGTAATTTCATTTTGACTTTGTTCGTTAATTTCGGGATTTTCTTTTTTCTCCTCCGGTTGTTTGTTTTCTTCATTTTCTTGCTGTGGTTGGTCGTTTTTTGGTTGTTCGCCCCCTTCTAGACCAAATGCCGCTTGAATAACGTTTGAAATTGCCGTTTCTGGGTTTGCTTCTTTCGTTTCTTGGGGTGATTCTGCACCCTCTTTGTGCGGTTGTGGATCTTGCTTTGGTATTTCTTCTGCTTCAGTTGAAGTCATCGAATTATCAAAACAAAATTTACAAAATTGAATTTTCTCTTAATTACCTTTAAAACTTGTATTTAGATTTAGTTTTTTAAAAAACTCACTTTTTACTAAGAAATATTCAACTTTTCATGACAATTTAATTAAATTTCACTTAAAATCATATTTTTATTATGATTATAACGTATATAGCTACTGTAAATGGTAAATATTTAATTTATATAATTTTTTCAATATTGCATTTTTACCAAAAAAATATAAAATTATTCATTTTCTCATTACTGCTATTTCAGTTTCTTTTAATATTGCAGATTATGAAAATATTATATATCTAGTATATATGGTATTAATATCATTACCTATTAATGAAAAATATAAGCTAAATTTGATCATTAATCATTCCTTGAAAGTTATAACAAATTAATCTTTGAAAGTACTTCAACATGTGGAATGACCGACTTTTATTAGAGCGTATTTCTAATGCAGCATTCGCTCTTTAATTCAATTTGATTCACATTCAATAAAAATCTAAAAATTTTAAACTCTAAACTGATTTGCAAAATTTTGTTGACGGGCATAATCCTGCATATTGACGATGTTTTGCTCATATTAACCTGCATGGTGACGATGTTCAGTAGGTGATCCTTAAGAAGAAAAAACTCATGCCTTAAAAGGTCGGTTACGTGAAAAGCATTGTGCTGTCTGATAAACTGCTCTGGTTTTAATGCGAATAACTTAGAGACACAACTGGCAAGTGCCACGATGATATTCGCTTTAATATAATGTACTCAACATATCATTGGTTCTTAGTGATGAAGTTTGTGTCAAGTTCAAAAATCGAGCTGCTAAGTTGGATCTCCAACGCGAGGAAAATTTGCGAATTGAGTAAAAAATGACATATTTTGCGTATAATCACCGCATGCTTAGACGGAACAAAGCAATGGCGAAATAGAATATTGAAATATGACATTATTTGAACGCTCTTCTCTTGTAGTAAATGTATATCGCGTTAGACATCATCTGTAAAAAAATTTTCAAGATTGCTGTGTGTTTCGTGTATTATGCATTTTTTTAGATCTTCATACAAAGGAAAATTTTATTCATAGCTCTTTATGACTTAATAAAGTTATGTTTCATATTCTAAGAAAATGCCAAAAGTTATGCGTAATGCGAAATAATCAATAACGTAATTTGATGAATCATCAATAATTTTGAATTCACGAAAATCGCAAATATTTGGATAGATATTATTTGAAAATTCTTCTGTTGACATACTCTTTGTTACTAATGATCCACCGAAAGATTGAGGACCAGTGCAATTTATGATATTTAATGAGGAATCAACAGCCTGAAAAATTATAAAATTACTACTGTAATTATAAACAATACATGATAAAATAGTTAAATTAGATTTTGCATAAGATATAATCAAACCATTAGAATTTATATAGCAATTCATAACATTAATTTTTTTTTTGCAAATCCAGATGAATAATTAAAATAAGTTAAAATTGCTCATCCGATTGGAGCACCGACAGAATCGATATTAGTAAAGGATACATTAGAGTTGTATGCAGCATAAAACTTAATTGCAACATCGTGACGGGCGATACAATGGCTGATATTAATTAAATTAATAATGTTATCCCCGAATCCTATTTAATGCATGAGAATTCTGATTGCCGCAAGCAAATATTGTGGATCTTGAATATTTTAGTGAGCTTTCTGGATATTGCAGCATATCAATATGTATAAAATGACCATCAGAACCAGATTTTAAAGTTTGCGAGTTCATAACACATAAATTGTTCATCTCAGCATTTTTGTCTGATTTGCATAAATACTGCCACCGACATCATTTGAACTGCAATTTACAAAATAACTTGATAATTTCTCTAGATTTGTAGCAGTAATACTTCTTTCATTAAAATTTAGAAATTTTGAATACTTGATTAAAACATTTTCTTCTGTATATAATAACGGAGATTTTATATCACTTGATGCAATATCATGATATTCAGTCATTGATAGCAATTACAAAACGTGCAAAAATTAACATCGACACTAAAATTAAATGTCAATTTTGTAAGGTTAACGTAAAGCTCAGATCATGAACGCTTCCTGTCTAATGTTATCAAGAAAAATGAGGAAAACATCAATGCAATTTTACAAAAACTTTCTCCAGTCAATCAAAATATTGAAGCGTTGAAATTAATATCAAAAACAGAAGCGAATTTTGAACAAATATATGGAATGTTCGAGAAATTTTTGAAAGAAAATGATAAGGATGCATCTCGTTACGCAATATCAGAGAAGCATCATGAAATTTATAAGGGAGATCAGACAGTTTTCACTCAGTGTGGTGATGAAAATATTTTCAAACAATTCCAGGCATTGACATAAATGCAAGAGACAAAGGCAATCAATCTGCATTATCCATAACTATAGATGAAAGGATCAAGAATCTTCTTAAATCGAAAGGTGCAAACTAATGAATAAAAAAACTAAATTATTCATATCATCTTTAAAAAATTTACTCTCGTTTTGGAACTTTATCAAGAGCTTCAAGAAGCGCAGATTCGTACTTCTTTCTGAGTGCCTGCCATTGCGGCTTTTGTGTTGGCGTCAGTAAGCCGTTTTCGACAGTGAACTCTTCAGTGTCCAAAACAACCGCAGAGATTCTCTCGAAGCCTCTTAATCCAGCACGTGCGTTTTCTTCTGTGAGGATCTTGAGAACTTCACTTTTCACTGCATCGCTCTCTGCAATATTTGTGATGCCTGAAGAAGCCCATTTTGCTGTCAAATCTTTAGTTGGGACAACAACTGCTGCAGGAGAATCGTGATGAGAATCCGCATAAACATAAATGCTCTGAACACCGGGAGATTTCGAGTATGTGTCATTTAATGTTGTGATGGCTAAATATTCACCTTGGCTAAGTTTAACAAGCATTTTAGCTCTGTCGATGATCGTGATCGTTCCGTGTTCGCCCAATTGAACGATATCACCTGTGGCAAACCACTCTCTCTCTTCGTCAGCAAAAGCAGATTTTGTCATTTCTTCCTCTTTGTAGTAACCCTTGAAAACGTGAGGGCCTTTAACTAAGAGCTCGCCGCATGCAGGCGTTCCGCGAGGATCGTACAAGAATCCTGGAACTCTCCTCAACTTGATGTACGATGTTGGTGTGCAAGCTCCAACATCACATGAAGAAAATGCAGGAAGCTCTTGAACAGCTAATCCTGCGCAAACTTCTGTTAATCCATATCCTTGAGCAATGTTTGGTGTGATCGCAATTTGAAGGAAATCGTAGACTTCTGGAAGAATTGGAGCTCCGCCAGATACAAGGAACTTAACGCGTCCTCCCAAAGCATCAGCGAATTGCTGGAAGATCAATCTGTCCAAAATAAAGGACCATGATTTCTTATTGACGATTGCATCGTGTTTGAGCTTCATTGCTGTCTCAACGAGCCAACGCTTTGGTGCTGGAAGCGCTTTGATCTTTTTTGTCATGACATCATGAATGCGATTCCAAACTCTTGGGACACCAATCAAAATTGTTGGTTTCAACGCCTGAATATCCTCGGTTAAGCGTCTAATATCACCTGTTCCGAAGCCAATTGCTGTTCCTTGTGCCATCATCACGTATTCAACTGTTAATTCATAAATATGGGCCAATGGAAGGAATGAAAAGAATACATCTGTCGTTGTGATGGAAATTCCGAGGTTTGTGAAACCACATGCACCTGATAAAAGGTTATTTTGTGTCAAAACACAACCTTTTGGATTTCCTGTCGATCCAGATGTGTACATAATGAAAGCTGTTGTTTCAGGTTTCGGTGACTGAAGGTCTGTTGTGAGATTTGTGCCCATTTCTACTAAATTATCTGCGGTATAAAATTTAACTCTTGGTTCTTCGACATTTGGTACATCTCTGTCGATAACAATGATGATTTCTAAGACAGGGCACTCCTTAATGATCGATAATAACGACTGCAACTTTGTTTTGTGGCAAACGACAGCTTTGCACTCAGCATGATTGATAATGTACTGAGCAGCATTTGGACCGAGTGAATCGTAGACTGGAACCACAATCATTGAGTTCATCATTGTTGCAAATTGTGCAATTTCCCAATACAGGCAATTATGACCGTAAATACCAACTTTGTCGCCGACGTTGAGCCCAATGTTAACAAGCGCACGCGAGAATGCGACGGTTCTCCTGTAAAATTCCTCATAAGAGATGAATTTAAATTGGCCAAACTTTCCATCTGGCAAAACCTCGCGTTCTCCTGTAAAGTCCTTCTTTCCATACTTTATGGCAGCGACTTTGATGATATCTGCTGCCGTATTTACATCTGGCATTGATTGGAATGTTGAAATTAAGTGTCCACCGTTCTCTGCAAAGATGTGATTGTTGACATAGACCGGGCTTTCGTCAGGATTGCCGCTATCCTCAAGAACAGATGTCAAAACAACTCTTTTCGACGATTGCATTTTTCTAAAAAAATTGACTTATTTGTAAAGGAAATGATTCGAAATCCGGTAATCTGTATTTTTTTTGAAATTTGCATAAAACTGATTACTTGGATGCTATTTGCAAGGATTTATTTCGATTTTCGCTCTTTGAAAATCAAGCCGTTTATGAACTTTACTTGACAAATAGCAGTTTTCGAATCCATATATTTATAACACACGATATATTGCTGTCAATATTTTTCACTTTTAAAAAGAAAATTCAAATTTTACATGTCAAAGATATACTTTTGAATAATTTTTGAATATTTAAATATATAGCAAACCATAGATGTTGGGTATAATTAAGAAACCAAGTGACATATTTACATGACAAATATATTTCATTTTGACATGTAAAATTGGTTAGCTAATTAGAATCTGTATTTATAAGTTCAATTAAACTTGTTATAGCATCTGCAAATCTTATTAGAGAATCTATTAAGCTTGTTAGAGAGTCTATCAAGCTTTTTATAGTTCATTTCAAGCTTGTTATAGATCATTTCAAGAATTTAAAATTACAGGCTTTTATATGTCAGATCAATAGATTGTAAAACAAAATAATTTTTACGTGACAAAATTTTTCGTGATCATGACAAATTTTTCTAACATGAACTAAATGAATATCATAGAGCAAAACTAATGCGATTTTAAAATTATTTAAAGGGGTGTTATGAATAAGGGGGAGGTGGTAATTTTTGGATTTTTAAATTTTCATGAAAACCTCTCAATTTTTTTTCTATTGATAACCGAAAACATTTTTAATGAAACGCAAGGGTTATACTGAGCGAGTCAAATTACCAGGTAGTCGAAAGAAGAAAGGCGACTTACTCTTCATGGTTTGGATCCATCCCAAAGAAGGTATTCCTCACCACACCACTTTCGGAATTTCAGAACGACAAAAGAATCGGCTTAAAGCAGCAATTCGTGACAGCGGAGATGCTATCGAAGAAGCCGCTCCAATTAATAGTTCCTGTGATCTCGATTTAGCTATCAAAGAGCTACTACCACAAATTGCCCAAGAACAACTACAACAACCTTCACAAGCCTTGTCCTTGGATGAACAACATTTATCAAATTCGGATTTTGATATTTTTAATACTTTTGAGGATCTCACTATGGATTGCTTTAACATATTTTCATGAAATGTGTAGAATTCACTCTGGCATGTCGATGCAATATCACAGCTACGCTGTTTTATTCATCATTTTTATCTCAGTCATTGAATTCTGCTCATTTGATTTATTTTTTTGAGCAAATATCCTGTATAATGCAGGGTTTTGGTTACCATAAAATCCAAATTTTTAAATTTTCATTAATTTTTTGTTGAAGCGTGTCTGAATCCTAATTCAAAGAATTTGAATGATTAATTTAATCAAACTTAAAACAAGCCTTATATTCCAAAACGCTGATAGCATCATTCCGCATAGGTATTGTGTTTAAATTCAACATGAATGCAATGTCAATTAGATGTTCATGATGCAATATATTTAAAACTTTCAATATATATTGGGGGAAGTGAGGCTATGTATGAATGCTGGGATTCTGCACTAGAATGAAAAATCACGCCCTGTTATATTTTTCAGCACCCTCAATTATTATTGTTTATACTTTTGATATAATAAAAAATGTGAAAACGTTAATATCAATTACATTTCATTATCGATGAGTCATACAATATACAAAAATGATTGATTTAGAAAGAATGGATTATGCTTTCCTCTTTTCAATTTGTTATGATGGAGATCATTTCTTTGAGAGTTCTACGAATTTTTATGGAGAATTCCGTCGAGTCTTTTCAACTGGAAATTATCTTTATCCGACAATGTTCTGAAAACCTGTTGAATATGGAGAATGTGAAAGTTGGTCCCCATTCGCAAAATCTGTTTCAAACAACGCTTTTGGTCTTTTCAAGAATGAAATTTTCATGATTATTGTTATTGTCATTGTTTCTGGGTTATTGAAATCATTTGTTATCTATTTTGTTTTCCATTACAAAGGAAAATGTCAAAAGAAGCAAAATTCTAATGAGCAAACAAGAAGAAACAGTGAATATATAGATGAAGTTGTGGAAATCAAACCATAATCTATAATATTAAACATGAAGGATATTCAAAAAACATATTACAAAACATTTATTTGAATGTGATTGTGACTTTTCGCTTTTCTCTGCGAGGAGTGTTATCACTACCGATTCGCATGCTTAGTTTTCCTGATGCTGATGCTGGACGTGAAGGTCCAAGTGTTAAAGAAGGAGTCTTTGTGTTCTGTGATGCAGTTTTCGATGGAACTGCAGAAACAGCAGAAAATGGTCTTTTGACACTTGTATTTGATGAAATTTCTCTTCTTGGAAGACTGTTGACACCACGTGGCTGTGGCTTTGGTTTCTTTGGAACAACGACTGTATCTATTGCGGCCAAAGTTTCCGGAGGCATTGACATCTTTGCAGCTTCGCATTCTTCGATTTGTCTTCTGAGATATTCATTGCGAACGGCCAAATTTTCGTTTTCGCTTTGGATCTGCTGCATGATGGAGTCGTTATTATGAGAAGTATTATTTGAAACATTCGATGTCGAGTTAATGCGTGATAATGTTGTTGGAGCTCTCTCAGAAATGATTCTCGTTCTTTCGATCTTTGAAACAACAATTTTCTTTCTTGTTCTTTCGATGGCCGACATTGGCCTCCTTATATCTATTTCAGCTTGTGCATCGAGTTGCCTTGAATCTTCTTCGAGTGCACTGAGTGTTGCTTGCGCTTGTTCAAGGCGCTTCAAGAGAGAAGTAACATTAACATCTCCAACACCTTCGAACTGCTTTAACTTCTTGTTGAGTTCATCTTCACGTTTTGCGTTCAATGCTTTCCAATGAACCAACTGAATTGTGTTTTGCTTTTTGCTATCAATCATTAATCTTGTTCTTGCAGCTTCAATTGCATTGTCTGAAAGTGCTCTGTAAGATTTCTTCAAAGATGAAATTGTTGATTCTTCGTAAATCTCGAAATCACGTTTTCCTTCCCACATTTTAGCGCTCTCGAATTTCATATCAGAAGTGGAACTTGAAATCCTCTTAATGAAGAATCTTCTCGTGGCAATGTTAGACATACATCTGACGACTCTCATTACAATAATTTTCTTTCGCAGTGATTCTATGTCTTTCTTAATCACTCCGCTGCGTTGATCATTCTTTGATTCATCGATTGTTAACTCGATAACACTCTTTTGTCTGAACTGATCAAGTGTTAGGAACTTCTTGAACCTGTCTACAGAGAATTGGACTTCTCCTGCAGCTTTAAGACGCTGCTGAACGAGTTCGTATAAGTTTTCACGACATGTTGCAAACATTTTCTTTGTTTTATCACTTTGACGTTTCAGATCATAAAGAAGTGTTTCAAACTCTGATTTGATTGCTTCTGAACTATCAATATCTTCAAATATGATTGCTTTTTTTCGAGATCTGATTTTCTCTTCCAATGTGTTGATTTTCACGAATTCGTTATATAACATTGATGAAAGATTTGTCAATAACTCGAAATCATATCTCCCAAGAACCATGTTTTCGAAGATATCAAGTAGAACCATAGTATTCATGTCTTCTCTATATAAATTCAGCATGAAAGTGAATATTCCGTGCCAAAGAGCACTTTGTGATTCAAGACTTTCTTTTTCGAATTCATACAGAGATGGAGTTAATTGAAGCAGTTTCCTTTCAACAACATCGCCATTGATATTCAGTTCATTGTTTTCTGTTGTTCCAATTTTAGTACTCTTGAGAATATTGCTGAGCTTTTTAACAAGTTTAGCACGAGCAGACTTAGAATCGCTCTCGAAGAAACTGTTGATATCTCCAGAAGCAAGAGAGAATTTCATGGAATTTGGATCTGGTCTATCTGCTGATCTCTCCGGTGATAATATTGTTGGAAGTCTTTCTATTTCACGTTTAACGATTTCGAATTGCTTCGTTAATATTGCTTTATCGCACTCATTCCTCAAAGCTTCGATTTGAGCACCAATTATTCGAATTTCGGGTAATGGTTTCTTCTTTAAAAGTTGTATTTCATCTTCATGAGGTGCAAGAATGTGATGAGCTTGAGCAACAACTTTTTCATCCCAAACATCATTTCCAAGGCTGAATATTTTAGGCGTTATTATTGTCAATGGATCAGTGAACTCAGTGATTCCTGAATACAAACAGAAGAATGAGAATTTGAGTCTGTAATGAGCAAGAAGAGAAGTCATGAATGTGATCGATTCAATGACAGCTTGATATGATTCGATTGTTGATCTGATATCTCTTGCAGCAAGATCTGAATCCACGCGTTGATCAACTAAATTTAATCTTCTTAAGAGCTCTTGGCGTGAGTATTCATCAGCATCACAGAAGAAACGCGTGGACCAACTTGGCGAATATCTCAATGAAACCATTCCATCGACTTCAGGGAATTTATCCATTTGTGTCAATAATGTTGATAAATAGCTCCTCAAGTTTGCATCATTTGATTTGATTGTCAAAAAACTGTTCTCGAATGCTGAATAAATTGCAAGTTCCATTCTCATTTCCATTTGCCTAACTTTGTCACACAAGAATCTTGATGAAACATCGAATTCGTTAAAACCGGGAACTCTCGATAACTCATTATATATTCTCTGTGGTATTGTTGTCTCCATCTGGAATTGGCACTGCGTTAAATCAATCAAAACTTTGCTCTTTGGTTGAGAAAGAGAACACTCGAATCTGATCATTTGGTTTAATCTATAAATATAAACAACATGGCTCAAAACTGCTTTGAAAATTGATCCTTGTCTTGCGATCGGCGCTGATCTGCAATATCTGAATAATGTTCCCCAGATAGGAATGATATAAGAATTCTGTGTGTTTCCTGATTCTGTAACTAATTGTTTCGAAGTTGGTTCGATAATGAAAGCATCAGAGAAAGCGTTGTGTAACAAAAACTGCCTGAATATTCTACAAACGAAAGCAACTTCCATTCTATACGCAGGACCGCTGAAAACATCCAATAACTCAGAGATATAGTTTTCGTAAGTTATTTGTGTTTGTTTCGCTTGCGCATTCAATATTAATCTTGCTTCTTTCTTTATTGCTCTGATATTGACGAAATACCATTCTCTGTTTTCTTGCGCTTTCTTGTAGTTGTCGACAATGAATTGCGCATCCAAAAGAATTGTTGGGGCCATGAAAGATCGAATGAAGTTTGCTTGCAACTGATCTCCGTTTGTTCCTGCTTGAGTGAGGAAGAAATCACTTGTTTCGTCCATTGCTAGGCTGAAGTGATCAACAATAATATCGTTATCAAGAAGGAAGAAGTTATACCTAACAGCAACATCGAGAATAAAATAATGGAGCTTTTGGAATTGATTGATTTCTTTCAAAGTCTTGAAATGACCAGAAATGATTTCATCCATCAATAAATACGATTTTGTGAAATTGAAATCAAGTTTGTCATAATCAACGACAGCGAAGTCCAAAACTTTCTCTGTGTTAATAGTATCACCAATATCAATAACTTCGTGTGTTGCCTGCTCTGAGAATGGATTCATATATATCTTTGGATCATTGAAACCGCATCTGCTGCTTTGAGAAATGTAAACATCTTGAAGCATATCTGATTTAATGATTAAATCTTGAAGTTCCCAACAAACATCTAAAGCGACAATGAGATTGAGCAAAAATCTTGTTCTTCTGCTTTTTGGAACATTTTCGATGAATTTCAAAGCGCCTGATAATGTGTTGATGATTGGAGATGACATTAATGAGTATGGAGAAAGAGAGAGTTCAGTCTTATAAGGATATGTTATCAACATGAAAGGAATGTATTGACATATTTCAACGAATCTTTCACTCAATGAATTCCATAGCATTAATTCAACATATCGCGCGTAGCGAAGTTTCTTTATATCTGTTTGTTCGCAAAAAGCCAAAGCTTGATTGGAAAGTAAATCAATAAACAAAGGAATATCTGATAATCTGAACGTTTCTAATGGAGAAATTGGAACGCTTTCAATGAATAATTTCGATTGCGCCGGACTGATGCATAATCTGTCGAAGAGAGGAACATCTTTTGGTAGAATCGCTGAAATGTGGCGTTCGTGTAAAATTTGCATTTTGATGATCGATGAAATAACATCTGCTTGTTTGCTGATGAGTTGAATTGCCAAGTTATATCCAATCTTATATGATTTGTTAAGAGGAACATTTAAATATGCTCTGTCTGAAACTTGTTTCGCGAATATTCTTATTGTATCTTCTGTCTTGTGATGAACAGCGCACTCATAAAGACACTGCAGCAATTTTCTTTTTGCATTCAAGTAAATCGCTTCATCTTCGAGCATGTTAATTATCATTTGTTCTCTGTCAACAATAACATCTGAGCGATTGACGATCGACTTCTCTTCAAACTGATTCGTGTAGTATCCAACAGTCTTCAAGATTGTTGTTTTAATTTCTTCAAATCTTTCCTGAGCTGAAGACAAAACAACCATTTTTCCATTTTCATCGACTACATCAATTAGATTTGAAATATCTGGATTTTCCCTCCACGTGAAGTTGGAACCGCAGATATTGGAAAGCATGGCTTCGAACATGTTGAGCTGTGAAAGAATCATCAAAAAGAGCCATTTTACTCTCGCAGTCCTAAATCTGAAATAAACATTGATTTTTTCGACTTGTAATGGTTCTCTTCTTGTTAAAACTGTCTTAGATTTGTTATATTCGCCATTCACAAGTGTGTTATAATTTCCAGCGTCTGATTTTATCCTTGCGAGAAGTTTTGGAAAATGATCTGATGCGAGTTTTTCCCAAATGATATTTACTGTCTGTTCAATTGGAATCTCCATTAAATACGACTCTTCCGTAATTTGCTCTGAAGATTTTTGAACAGCTCCAATTTTATATGTTGTTTGTATATTCGTATATGAAATATTCTCCAATTTTCCCCAAATCGATGTAAAATATTTATCACATGTATATAAATATTTCTGTGCGTCTGGATAATCCATTGGCTCAGTTACACCAAATCTTGAAGCTAACCTTATTAAAGCATCATCAAGAGGCCTTGTTTCTGCGATCATCAATGGAACATCCGGGAGAAGTAAAGTGTTATTTCGTGTAAGATCTGCTTCAATTCTGTTGAATGATTCGTTTAAAATTTGATATCTTCTCGAAATAACAAGTTGTTTCGCTTCCAATTTAAGCACATGAAGGAATTCTTTCTTAAGGTGTCTCACAAATTTACCATTTAACAACATAATAAGATCATTATCAGTATATGTTGGAACTGTCGATTGAGTTAAACCGCTGATGATATTTTGACAAGTTGTGATGTGTGATGATAAGGATTGAAACAAAGTAATGAATTCTGGTTCGATTTTATCAAATATCTCGGATTTTGAGCAATTTCTGGTTAATCTTTCTCTAATTTCTTGTACTCTGTTCAATTCGTAGGTAAAATAGTCCGCAATTTTCTGATTTGTTGTGATATTTTCGAAATCATTATTTGTTACTTTTTCTACTTGTTGATCAGTGTAAAACTGGTTGATTTTGAGCGGTTTCTGCTTCTCTATGCTGTCTATGAAGAGAGAACGTTTCTTTAATTGAATCTCTCGAATTTTTCCTGAACAAAGAGCGATTTCTTGGTCAGTAAACGGTGTGATGATGTTTTTTATTCCATCTTCGAGCTCTTTGAGGAGAAGTTCGAGATTTGCTTCCGATTTCTCCTCATAAACGTTCATAATTTATATTTTACATGACAAAATAATATCTACATGGCAAAATATCAAATTACATGGCATTATTTTTGTCGATTTTTTTTGGGAAAATTTTTCCTTCTGCGGTGTAGTCCCGCGACCTTCATAACTTTTTATCTGATCAATATTTTTTCGATTTGAAAGTACTTTCATGTACATATTGATAGTTGTCTATCCAGTGGTATAAGTGGCACGGTCTATATATCTATCAAATCATTGTTTGCATTACAAATCGTCCAAAAATATACGATTTCCAGCATAAATGTATGCTCTAATATGCAGCATATGATATTTTTATGTGTATTATTGATTCAAATACCTCTTATACGCTTAAAATTAAAAATGCAACTAATTCATTAATTGATTTGAGGGCGATTATACACATGAAAGTTATTGAATTTGATGGGATTTAAATTTGCAGCTGTAATAATGTAAAATTTTAGAATCTTAGATTTGGTTTTATTATTTATGAGATTTTTCAATTGGAAAGTAAAAGCAGATCAAAATTTTGCTTTTGTTAGATATACAATTGCTAGCCTTGAATTATAGTTGAGATCGAGGTGATAAAAATATTATATCAAGGTAATATTTCATTAAAAAGACGTCAAAATTAATATTTTATAATATCTTTTAAAAATGAATAAAATTATAGACTTTGATCTTTATTCCAGAATATAATTCAGTAGAAATACAAGAAGAAAGAAGAAATATTAAATTTTTTTAGTTGTCATCATATTGATAACCTCAGGCTGTAATAATCTATTTTCCGATTTGAAAGTACTTTCATGAACTTATTGATAGTTGTCTATCCAGTGGTATAAGTGGCACAGTCTATATATCTATCAAATCATTGATTGCATTACAAATCGTCCAAAAATATACGATTTCCAGCATAAATGTATGCACTAATATGCAGCGCTGAGGAAAGATGGCGTCTCAGCGCATAATTTTTTTTTCATTGCCAAATCTAAAATTCTAAAATTTTACATTATTACAGCTGCAAATCCAAATCCCATCAAATTCAATAACTTTCATGTGCATAATCGCCCTCAAATCAATTAATGAATTAGTTGCATTTTTAATTTTAAGCGTATAAGAGGTATTTGAATCAATAATACACATAAAAATATCATATGCTGCATATTAGAGCATACATTTATGCTGGAAATCGTATATTTTTGGACGATTTGTAATGCAAACAATGATTTGATAGATATATAGACCGTGCCACTTATACCACTGGATAGACAACTATCAATATGTACATGAAAGTACTTTCAAATCGAAAAAATATTGATCAGATAAAAAGTTATGAAGGTCGCGGGACTACACCGCAGAAGGAAAAATACTGCCATTTTTTTTACATGTTAAAAATTTTAAATCTTTATTTTCAAATCATATTTAGGATTTAAGTTGCATATGCCATTAGAATGTATATAATATGAGATCGAGTAACACATACTGAGATATTGATACTTCTAAGAAAATATTTATAGTTTGAAACTCAAAATTTATCGTAAATAACAAAATTTCCTAATTTAGAGCGAAAAAAGCACATTTTACTCTCTATACTACATAATATCGGTTTTATTATATAAATGTATGTTAATTTTGCGAATATAATGCTATTTTCAAATAAACAATTTCTACACACGATCGCATGCCCATTTGTTGGATTAAATTACTTCTCTGTTTATCAAAATCAGCTTGTTCTGCAAAGGAAGCGCTTATTACAGGATACACAAACAATCACATATCGATTGCAGTCTTCGTGCCACCATTGTTCGCCAAAATTTATTGTCTAAAAAAAATCACCATGGAAATCCGAGCTTAGTTACACTAGTAAACCCATTGTACCGTCAGCAAAATACACGGACTGTTATCCTTGCTATTAGAAAGTACTAATACAGCAAAATGATTCTACGAAATACCCTATGTCATTTTATTGAATTTAGAATATCTATTCATTGTATACTCATATTTCATCATTTATTGATTTTTTTCAAAAAAAAAAAAAAAAAAAAAAAAAAATGCATTCAATTGGGGTTGAGCGATATGCGATTTTTGAAAAATCCACTGCCTCATAGCACCATCCAATTTTGGATTTAGTGATACATGCATTACCTAATAGATTTAAATTTTATGCTCCATTAATATCAACCGAAAATCTTTGATATTCGAAAAAATTAAATTTAATTTTCTTTAAATATTAGACTTTTTTCAAAACTCAATTCATGGCACTAATCATTAAAATGAGATAGTTATACTATTAAAGTTATTCTGATTTATCTTGCCTGCGTGAGACTCTGATTGATTTTTAAAATTCAATTTGATTATGAATTTTTTCTTTCAAATATTTGAACAGTTCATTCAAATTTAAAAATCAATCAGAGCTTCGAATATTAAGTTTTATCCTTTGCAATTATGCACTTTACTTATACAAATTTTGTAAAATAGTGTTATGGATTCAAACTTATAACTTTACATGTTGCGACGAAATTCGAAATTTTAATTTGGCAGTAATTACTGTTATCGAACCATTATTCTAGACGCATATTATATACACATAGTCGTATAGTACCATATAAGCTTTAAACTTGTGAGTCAATGCTATACCAAGTTATAAGGGCAACAAAAAAAGTCGTGATTTAGGGCATCCTTAAAATTAATTATACTAATAAATGATGCATATAATGAAAATAGATTTCTCAATAAAGTCTTTCATATTATTGATCTATAGCTATATTGGATGTATTTTTCCGATGAAATATGCTCTTTTGAAAAAGATTTTTAAGATTCAAAACAAGATTCGCTCTCAATGTAACAATACAATTCAAAAGTTTTTTTTTCAACATTGAAAATATTATTGCATTAGACATTGGTGTTTATAATAGAATAAATCTGATCCATCTATAGATTCGGATCCATCAGATCAATTTTTGTAAATAAATCACCGATTGAAATCGAGTTTTCGAACGTCAAATTTAGATCAACTGATTATTTTCAAGCATGAGATAAAAAATATAATAACTATTATAAATGAATACAACATTTATCTTAACAATCAGGATTCAATATATTGTATGCTGTAATCCATATAATTAATCTCGACTTAATATTACGTGACATAAGCATTTTAATTTGCAAATTAATTTTTGATACCACAATGGTCAGTTCATTATATTTTAATTAAGTCCATGTAGAACTTTAAACTTTCGAGGATAGAATCTATTATGAGATTCTGTAATTACAAAACATTCAAGTTGAACAGAATAATTATAAAAATAACATGTTAAAGTAAATCAACATACCATTAGTTTCAACATATTCATCTTGGTGAGAAGATTCTTAAATTGAAATTATTTCCAAACATATGCATTTTCAACGCTTGTATGTCTAAAACATTGATGAAATAATCACTTTGATAAGATTCTTGAAAACCGAAAAACGTTGAATTATCATCATTTGGTGTTGTAAGTTCGAATGATAAGATGTGGAAGTAAAAAAATGTTGATTTTTTTTTCTGCTATCAAATAAGTATTTCAATCGAAAGCTACAGCAAAAATTTGGAAAATCAAGACATTTATTTATGGAGATATTTCGAAAGATTCAATTCTAACAGAATAATAATAAATCAATCGTAGAAGTTTCAATAAAATGATGTGACAAATTCCTTTCGCCGATTCAATTTCCTTGTAACTTTAATGATAGATACATGGAATAGTGTAGATACTCATACTAGAATTTATAAGCTCTGTTAAATATATTTATGGAGATATTAAAATTTGTAATTTGAAAAAAAAAAAAATTACAAAATTCAAAATGTTTGCAAAGGCACTCCTGAACATTATCTTTAATTTCTTGTTCTTGACATTTGGAATTTGAATTTTTTAGCCTCATTTTTGTTCATTAGTAAATGGAACTTTACATGACAATTTTCGGTTACGCAACATGAATATCATGAAATTTTTGATATTTAATTTTGAGGATAGTAAAGGCCGTTTTAATGTTTAATTTGAAATATTTATAGTATAGTAATTGTTGGGTATAATAAAGAGTCACGAAAAGTGACATGTTTACATGGCAAATGTATTTCATTTTGACATGTAAAATTGGTTTATTTATAAAGTTTACAGTTACTAATTATTTATAAGCTTAATTAAATTTGTTATAGCATCTGCAAATCTTATTAGAGAATCTATCAAGCTTGTTAGAGAGTCTATCAAACTTAATAGAACATCCTTTGTTAAAATGGCAGATTTTACATGTCAAAACATATTTATAACTGCCATGTAAACACATCACTTTTCTCTTTATTATACCCTTCATTTTATAAGTATAGTAATTATATTTTTGATGTAAAATTGATATCAATTTTTTTCAAGCCTTTGTAAATGTTAAAAATGGACTTAAATCTAAGGGTATAATCTATTGGACTACTAATTTTGAGAGAATAAATTTTAGCTCCAAAAAAAAATTAAAAATATCAAAGACTTTCTAAATTTTTTTTACTATGTTACCTCCAAAACATCCAGACAAGGCAACCATCGACTGGAATAGTATTCCAGAGAACCAGCGTCAGCTGTACATGCAGCAGCTGAGGCAAAATCCACAATTTCAGCAGCAATTCGCTAATAATCTTCAAAACATACAACAACGACAGAAAAAAGCTCCAAGGAAAAAGAGCAAAACACGAGATTCATCGGAAGACGCCTCTTTTTCCGAAGATGAGCTCGACCCAATCGAAGAAATATCGAACGACGCCCCGCGAAGGAGTGTCAGAGCTCGAGCCAGGAGCACCTACGCGGACGAGGAATCAGACAATGAATGTAACAATCAAAATACAGCAGTTGCTCCACTGGTTAATAAAAAAAGGCCTTTAATCGAGAAAATTTTAGGTAAAACGGTCCCGCAGCCTGGTGGACAGCAAGTTTTGTGCAAGATGCCCGGTCAGGCTTTCTCACATTGCCAATATTTCTCGGAATCACAAATTCAATCAAATCCAGACAACGTTCAAATTCTTTCAAAATATAAAGCCACGCAAGACGCTCAAGACAGCGTTTTAAGTGACGTTACACCGTTCATTTCGGAGCCGATTTTCGCAAGAACACTTGTCGATTGCTTCGTTATTGATCACATTTTGGACCACAGAGAACGAGGCGAAACTAATACTGCACCACCGGAAGCTTTTGACAGCACCCACTATATTCCTGGTTATCCATTCAAGCAGACACCAAACTTCGAAAATATTCTTGCTTACGAGAAGCCACTTAGGACTCCGGATGGTTTCTCAAACTCAATACTCGATGAGTACGGTGTTATAAACTTAAGAGGTGATGATGTTGCTAAGGCAGATATTATTTCCGAGGAAGAAGAAGACAATCAGGCTCTAATTGAGATGCCTTCGAATCCTGAATATTTGATCAAATGGAAAGGCAATAACTTGCCAACTTGGGAAGATTATTCAACTTTGGCGGGCGTAGGAGAGGAATTGTTCCGCGCTGCAAATATCGACGAATTCAATCACATAACAGACCTTTACTGGTCCAATCTTCTAAAACGAAAAAGGAACAACAAACAATTTCTAGAAAATATTGAATCATTTCCAGCGATGGAAAGAAACATAGAATTAACGATAAAACAGAAAGAAACTATCAACGCAATCATCAATTCAAAGAATAACAAAGATTCAAAAATTACTCTTCATGAAAATGGAACAGGAAGAATCGGAGCAGTACTCGGATTCTTGCATTTGATTAAGCACGTTCAAAATCAGAAAGTTACCACTTTAATTATCGCTGACAAACACTTAATTCCGCTTTATACTGCAGGACTTCGCGTAATGACGAATTTGTCTTATGCTGAGTTCAAGGATGAAGTTGAATCGCGTTCTTTAGTTCGCCAGTACCAATTAATGAAAGATTTTGGTCCAACATTAGATGTTTTGTTAATTTCAAGTGATATTTTTAAATTAGAAGGCACGTCGTTAGCCGTTATCAAATGGAATTATATGATCGTAGATACTAAGGGTGTCCCCAACACAAATTCCTTTATACCACCTTTCAGAATAATAATTTCTAACAGAAACTTCACAGAATCAGACTTTTCGTACAAAGAGCATGCTTTTTTTGTTACCAACGCTATCGCTGGACAAATTCACGACAGGCTTTCTAAACTCATGAAATTACGCAACGCAAGGTCCCGAATTCTTGCCGATCCTCGTCAGCTCTATGTTGAGATGACAAAATCTCACATTCATCCTTTCCTCATTGGTCCAATGGAAGATATCATTATTCAAAAGTTCAAAATGAGGTTTAACATTGCTGTTCTATCGCAAGATCAGCATTCAGATCTATTTTCATCGTCTTCCGCAAAAGTCACACATTTAACAGACATTATCGAGCCAAACAAACTTACAATTGTTGTTGCTGATAATCACTCAATGCTGAGGCTTTTGATGAATCACTTGGACAGGAAGAACATCAAGAACGCAATGATTGGATCCCCTATTAGAGAGGAGAGCTTCCCAGACAGATTCAATTCAGGAGTTATCTTCATGACTCGTGATTTTTCATCTCCAAAACTCGCAAACATCAATCCGCACAAAATCATTTTTTTCGATATCGGAACAAACGTTTTATTAGATAATGCACTTGTCCGATTCTTCTCTAGGAAAGTTAGACCAGAAGTTTATAGAATGGTTACTGATAACTCTCTCGAAAGTGTTCTTTACGCCAGATTCTTAACAGAGCCACAATTCAACTACAACACAGCACCAATCGAAGAGATGGAGCTGTATCTCAGAGTTGAAGCCATCACAACACAGCCAAACAGTGCGGCTGGAGCACTCCAGAACCATGACAAGATCGACTTTGTTGTTCCAGGCGATTCAAAGTGTCAAGATATGTTTGGCGAAATGGTCGAAAAATGCAGGGAGAACGACTTCTGGGATACCGTTTTCTCGCACAGACGCGTTCAGGATATAAGAACTGTTACATGGAAACGTGCTGATGCTATCAAAGTTCTCGATTACATGGAAAAGAAAGGCTTTGGTGATTTCGAGAGAATTGCTCAAGAAATGGGTAAAGCTACAGATGATGTTTATATATTCGCTAGAGCAGTCTTCCTGCAATTCATGACAACAATCGACAAGCAATCTCTCGTTCATTATAACCTTGCAAACGCAATTTTGTGGTATGAGTATTACACCGCTCCATTCACAGATCAATTCGATGATGGTCCTGGATTCTGGCAGGAACAACTCGCTGATGAACCAACCCTCCAAACGCCTGTTTTCTCAAAGCCGATCTTCGCAAGACAAATCAGCCAACACATGAAGACAATTCTTGATAGAATCGAAGAAGAATGGATTGTCCAAACATTCCTTGCTTTGCATGAAGAGCCGTATTTGCCTCCACGCTATTTCGAAACTCCGAGCCACTTCTTGTTCGAGTTCCTTCGCGCATACCAAGAACACGGCACAAACTATGTTGAACTCGCGAGGAAGATGAGCGCATTCAAAGTTGACAAAGACATTGTTGCAAAGATCTCTGTTCCGATCATCAATGCAATCACAAGCGATGTTCTTTCTATTGCAATGCACGCGAAGGACACTGACTTCCAGAACGACAAGAACATGAAGCCAATCATCTTAGCATGCAAGAACGGTCCATTCTCTAGAGAGTGGACGAACAAGGAAGTCTCTGTTGTCATGCAAGTCGCCGGAAATCACTACATTCCGCAACTCAACGGCTTGAATGACTGGGCTGAGTTTAGAGCTCTCGGAAGACTGATGATGAAGTCGCAGGATATGATTCAACCGTTCTTTGTTGCTTTCGATGAAATCCTCAGAAGGCCGAAGAGACCTGAAGACTCTGTGATTATAACTCCGGAATTAAGGAACTGTCCACGTGAAGTTGGAAATCTTCCACTCGCAAAGACAATCGTTGATAACTATAAAGCCATCACAAACCAGCTCAAGCACATCAGAACACTTGCAACGGACGGCATCAAGCACTTCGTTAAAGGCGCAGACACACCAGAAGGATGGACAATAGAGTGTGACTATGCATTAGTTACCGGTGTCGTTCAATTCGGTTTCCAGGCGAGAGAAAAGCTTGGACGAATCACTCCGCACACATCACCGAACTACTTCGACATCCCGATGGCTCGCTCGTTGTCCTCCTTCCAGTCATACCTTGGCCAGCAGAGCAAGTGCTCGAGAAGGCTTCAGTTCGTCATTCTCACAAACTGCGCTGTCAAGCGCAGAATGAATTTCTATCCAGGCGACCTTCACAGGATAGAGCTCGTCTTCCCGGACTACCAGAAGATTGCACATGAGAAAATTCTGGCGATGCAGAAGACAGCGGCTCAGATCGAGAAAATGAAGGAGCAGAATCCAGATATGTTCAAGATCATTTCCAAGTCAGCACCTTTAAAACCAAAAACCATCAAGATGGAAACATCTGCCCCACCCCCACCCCCTCTGCCAGTCCAGAGAATGCCTCCACCTCCTCCACCACGTCCACCAACACCACAAGGCTCAGAGAACTCAATTTTTGGTATCACGACAGAATCATTCTTTGCAGAATTACAAAAGACTTCACTTCCACCACCACCTCTTCCTGTGCCTCCAACTAACTCAATCTTTGCTGGTGGCGCACAGCAGCCACAGAGACTTCCAACGCCACCGGTCATTCCCGCACAATCGATCTTCGCTGGTGAGTTTGGAAGTCTTCCTCCAATTCCACCTCCACCGCCTCCTATTAACAGCAACTCATCAACACAGACAGGATCTAAGGCTCCTGCATCGAAGATTCCTGCAAAGATGAATCCATCAACAACGCCGCCAAAGCAGCAGCAACAACAACAAGACAATCAGCCTTCGATTTTCGGAATCAATGGACCAATTCCTGAATTCCCATCTTTCTTCTCAAACCAGCAAAACAACGACACGAATAAGAAGATGGTCTTTTTACCTTAAGAATGTATTAATTAATATCTCTCTTGTATAAATAAATATCTGTTATTATTACTAAATATTGTAGCTTTTTAACAGCATATTGCCTTATATATAATATGTTTTATATGTGATTCCACTCTTATTAACAATAACTAAGATAAATTACTAAAAATCTAAATAATCAAACAAACACAGATATATAGCCTAGTGTCTATGATAAATGTTCTTTTTCTATCTGTGTTTATGATTAATCATAGATCAAACATGGTTAATATCATTAAAGAAGTATTTCCAAAAAATAATGTCTCTCATATGAGGATAATTCCATTTCTGTTAAATAGCCAAAGTATTTCTAATGCTATTTGCAGTTGTATTTGAGCTATTACAAAGATATTATAACAAAATGCAAAACATTCGTATTTCGTCATTATTACTGGATAACTAGTTCACCTGTGATGGTATTAATATATACTTAAAGTGAATTTAACAAAAGAATTAAATATATTACAACAATGGAGTAATGATTGAGAACATCAAATTTCAGACGAATTCCAATATCAGAATATCCATCTTCTCGATGAATTTAAATCAGTCTTGGTTGATATATTGGAAATCAAAACAATACAAAATCAATAAGGGTTGGAGATATTGATTTTGATTGCCATGAATTACTTTCTGTTCTTTTTGAACGTAATGCTGCATACTCCTGATGATTGGTACCGAACAATTTTGTTATTAGAAACCAATTATTGAAGAATATTCTTTATCAACTCTCTATAATTATTTTTTTTGAATCTTCATGTGTTTCGAGCTCATTAGAAGCGTCGCCTGTGCTTTGTTCGTGATAAATTATATCGAAGTTCTGAACAAAACAAGCAAAAACGGGCACTTTTAAAAAATCGTTCATTTTCGGAAAATGACTTATAACGCCTCCCATGCTCGGATTCATTTGTTTAGCCTCCGGTTTAATATAAAACATGTCTATTCCTCATATTATGATATTGTTTATTTATCGATATATCGCATATTATATCTGAATTCAGATCAATTGCATTCAAGAAACATGCATTTACTCAATAACAGTTTAGCCTGTATTCTCGCCTATATATAGATATTATATGTCTTAATACTAAATATGTTATTCTCGATGAAAATATCGGATATGAATCACATAACTTTAATTTTAAGCTGTTTTTCTGAAATAAGCATAATATTTGGATACAAATTAACTATAGGTATTGATATTGCAAAAAAATATTAGTCACCATTTTGCACCTAAATTTGAAAGGATAAGCAAATTGAATAAACGCAAAATGAACACCAAAAAAGGCATTTCCCTTCACAGCGTCTAAACTAGATTGTCTTTTTGCAGAGTCTTGATGCGACTTGGGAATTTGACATGTAATATGTTTACAAACAAATTGTCAAAAAAAATAAATGCATGCTTTTCGACTGTTTGCGTCTTGCTGTCTTAGTAAAAGTCAGTTATCTGCAAATAAGAATGAGTGCGAATGTTAGTTATATATTTAAATTCTCATTAAATTAACTTTCAAAATTTTGGAAAATATCAAAAACAGCCAGATGTTAATATTTATAGTTCAATAAGCTCACAGCAGTACAATCTATCTTCAGTATGAAAAATAACGAGATACTATAATATATCTCGAGTTTCAATTCGAAACTTAAGTTGTAACAGCTTTCTTGTAGTTACATTTAGATATATTTACTTACTAATGGGCGCTAGCAATATACTTAAACAATTAGCAAATCCTATGTGCCAATATTTTTTTGAAATTATTGAAAAATTACGTATATGTTTTTGGTGATGAATATCAATATTTTTGTATAATAAGCTTATCCTATCATTATGAGGTATAAACAATGTAGTCGATTTTTAATATCAAATTAAACTTTATTATATTGGCATCTTATATAACTTTGCTTACCCAATAACTACTAGATGTATTGTAGAGTAATGTGATGCGGGATAATTAAATCTAATAACTTGCTGTAAGAACTTTACTGAATGAAGTTTCCGTGGTAAAATAATGTTAAGAGTTTCCTTACCTTTCTTATTTCAAGACTTTTATCCAGAAGTCCATTTTTTATCCCCCAGAATCTATTTTATCTTCAGATTTGGATCCATAAATCAGGATGCGAATAGCCGATTTTAATTGCAACTTATAATATTATCCCTCTTTATTTATTACTACCCCTTAAATAATTGTCACTTTTATTTTCTAAGTCATAATAATCTTTCAAAAAGACATCCTTATAAAAATCATATTTTTTGCGATTTTTTATTGTTTTATTAAGTTTCGAAAATATTATTTCGCATTTTAAGTCATTATTATTTCATAAATATATTACCACCATCAGCACATAACTAGATCATTATAAATTATATCAAATGATGAATATTTTCAATCTCCAAATTAATAAGATCAAAAAGACTAAACAAAATGAAGCGAATATGCTTAAAATCCAAAGTCTAAGCATTTGATCCCATGTCAGTTTTATTTCAACATAAATCAAAAACATTGATGATAAATTTGATTGGATATAACAGTGCAATTCCAAGTTTAGAAGTTGCAAAAGCAAGAAAAAAGTTTTTGTTTGTTAGAAAGGTATAGTAAAAATATTTATTTAATACTTGTAGTCTGGGCAAGATCCGATGATAAGGTAGAAGTATGGCTTTGTGCCGGACTCGTCGTGCTTGCAGAAGAGCATCATATCATCAACATTGTTTGTTGGGCCAACAAAGAAATCGAATTCCTTGAAGTTCTGATCAACCCATGTGACGAACTTCTTGGCGTTCTGCATGAACTCCATCTGAGCATCGCCAGAAAGCTGAGCCTTGCGAGCTGGGATGAATTTCTTGCACCAGGCACCGAACTGAGCCTTTGTGAGCTCAAGCTTCTGGAGGCTGTTGTTGTGTGGGATGTTCATGACAGACTGCTTTGTTGTAACTTCGCCGTCCTCGACATCGACTTCGATGTAGTCACCCTCGAACTCGAGAGCGCCAATATCCTCCTTGCGGACAAGCTTGTAGGCGTCGGAAACAAGTTCGTCTTCTTCGATTGGAGATGCGTAATACCTCATTTTAAAAAAATGATTTTTTTCACTTCACAATTTTTTGAAAGCGCATTCAAAACCATTTCTGTGAAACCGTTTTATTGGACCACGCGTCCTTGGAAAACTTCGATTTTTAGACTTTGTATCTGTTGTAGTATGAAATTTTATGGTTTTCGGCTATGTTGATTTTTGCAGGGGTATTATAAAATAAGCAGGGGAATTTTTATAAATCTTAATAATTATGATCATCATCTATAACCAATAACATTATATTCAATTTTGATTTGAAAATATAAATTTAGGGGAAATTTCGAATAAACAGGGGATATTTTTAATTTTATGAAAATATGTGCATACAATAATGTTTCCCCAAAGAGCCAAAATGCGAATTTTTCCCCAAGACAAAATAAATCTCTTGAAAGTGTCTGAGTTAAGGGTTTTGAGGGGGAGAACTTTTTATGGTGTAAATTTTGATTTTTTCTTGATTTAACTTTTTTCAATGGAAAAATAGCATTAAAATTAATGCAGTATGATATAAAATGAATTGTTTATAAATTTTCATCTCTATTTTTTCATTATTCTCTAACTCAACATGATAATTTGAAATTCTGCCTAGTATTTCTAGCTATTCTTTTAATTTCTAGAAAATCAGGGTTATCTGTCCTAGCGTATTGTGCTTATCATAAAATTAGTCGAATCTATACCTCCAAAATAACCCCCAAACAGAATTGGAACTTCCAGCATCCTCTCGATTAATCTCAATTTTAGTGCCACTGACATTGGAAGTCATTTTGGAGGTAGTTTTGGAGCTTCATGATTACATCGCCAAAAAGCAGATGCACACATACACAGCTGAAATAAAGCAGAAACTTTGATATTTACATCAAATTGTTTATTGTCAATAAACTTACAAACAGTATTTTCTTTCGAAAGACACACAATCGACTAAAGAGCTAAAGTGTATTTCATATAAGAAAGAAAATTTGTTATAAATAACATATTTAATTTTTCATTGATTAAAGGAACAAAATCAGGAAGTAATATAGGAGCTGTTGTTATAAATGGCAATGATTGAAGCGAGGCCTGCGAAATGATGGGAATGTTAAAAACCCTTTCAAATCATATTCAAAGTCGAGATGTTTTCAAAACTTTTTATTTTAGTCTTCTTTTCCATACAGATGTCACCAATGGCATGATTTAGTGACATGTGTACCAAGAAGATGATAAAAACAACAAGTTTTGTTGGTGATTCATGTTTCTCCAACAACTGTGCGCCAACAGCACATTAAGGCTTGAGAAATCTAATAAAAAGGCCACATATACCATTGGCACACAGTGATAGATGAATTTTTATCAGATAATTTACATTGATTTATATAATATTGTGTTTGAGTCCTTCTTCTCGTTACTGAAGCCACTACACATGTGTAATGACTGAAGAACCGATAAGGAGGACCAAAACACAACAATTGGATGAGTTTTGATTTTTCATCCCACCAGATGTTGGTTGCACAATCAAACTTAAATAGTGTGTTAACAAGTTGCACTGTATTATTACAACAAAGTATTGGCGGGAATTAATTTCGATATTCTGGGTCGATTTTGAAATGCTGTTCTATGCACCCCAAATTGATTAAGTAGCCAATAGAAATGTGTGTCATTGAATTCCGAATCGATTTGGAGTGCATAGAACAGCATTTTCGCTGTTTTTCACGTTTTCGCCCTACCAAATATGGAACATATTTGAGACTTTGGTTTTGCGATAAAAGTGTGCTATATAACTCAGACACACAATATTCGATGTAAGACTGTCTTGTGAATATATTATACTATGCAATCTTTGAGATATATACATTGTATTAGCAAGAAAATCATCCATTATTGACTCCTTAGAGTGTCAATTTTGTTGATACCACATCAACTTGAAACACACTCAATATCAATAACAGAGGCATGAAACAAATAAAAAACTCATCTACAGTATATGTGATAGGCATTGTGCATGACAAAACATAAAAAACACAAATTTTTGAAATAATACAATATTCAAAATAAGTAAATATTGTGCTATCATTCTAATCACATCAATATCACAATAAGCATTGCTCATATAATAAAGATATACATATAAGAGTATCAACAATCATGTTTTCAAAAAGAATCTCAAATGCTAATTAACCAACTTTTTGTAACCAATGCATTTATGCATTGAGCCAGATTCCATATCAGCCACTGGTCATTGCAACATAAGTTGTTGGTCATAATATTGATACTTTAATGCCGAAAAGGCTGCTTCTCAAAATAAAGCGAAAAAGACGATAAAAATTTGGATTGTCTATCAGTTCTTGCATCAGCAAAATAAAAAATAAGATTTTCTGGATCTTCAATATTGGCAACATGAAAGAAAATCAAATCTGAAGGATTTTGCTTGGTGTACTCTTGAATGATGTTAGTAGTATTAACATAATGATTGTTACTATGTTGTCGAGCTTGAACAACTTTTTACAAAGAGTTTCGATAATTGCTTAATGAACGTTGATTGTACACGTAAAATGAGAACTGATTTTGCTTTGGTAAATGTAATTCTTGACATGTGATACAAATCGCGTCCGCTGTTGTGCCGCTTGTAAGAAAATAATGTTAGATCTTCTGGATGATTATGAATAAATTTAACTTTTAAAATTCATCAGTCACGAGATCCAATAGCCTTGGTTTGGAAAAGAAATTCAGGACATCTTTGATATTCCGCTGGATTAGTTTATTAGTGTACATGCCGAAGGCCCGATTTTTTTAACTTCCAAAATAGACCATTTTTCACCAAAATAGAAACATTATCATACAAATATTATATATCACATTGCATTCAATATCGATTTTGAGACAATGTTAGAGGGAAGAAAAAATAAAAAGGGCGACTTTGGAAAAGTTGTTTTAATTTTATTCCGCTATAGATAAAGACCATATTTTGAATTTAATTTTTTTTGGGGTGGGAAAATATTTTAAAGGGGATTTTAATTTTAACTTCAGATCTGATTTATACACATGATAGTTTATCTAAATTTCGCATTAAAATTGATTTATTTATGAGCGAATTTTTGGAAATTATTATTTCTTGATAATTTTGTGATATTCAGTTACTACATCATCTCTTCATGCGAGATTTAATGGTTTTAATCTTGATTGATTTTTCAAGGGTCTCGTATTATTTGACAGGGATCTTCACAATTTTGAATACATTTCTATTTCGAGTTATTGACATTAGAATCAAACTAAGCTGCCAATGATCTCCGTATATTTGCAATATCAAAGCTTTCTGAAATTGTGAAAAATATTCAATCTTATAACATTAATTTGAGACCTCGCTCCCTTATGGATAATTTGCGTCGTTGTCTATATATAGGCGAGTTTATTGATGTTTCTACGATACATTATCAATATATTCTATTCATACTTTCTATTGATGAGGCTGATGAACATCGATATTTATGATAGGCAATTTCTTTTTTGCTTTATAGCAATAACAGAGCATGTAGAATCGCAGATGAATTATTTAGAGTATCTCCTCAGAGTGAAAATGAAATACATTAAATATAAAAAGAAAATATTATGATTCATAAACTGTTAACATAGAATGAACAAAACAATGAATAGTGTTCGATATATCTTTTGCATATTTAATACTACAAACATTCTTAATTATTTGCAAGTTTTTGATTAAATTTGGAATGGCCCCGATGAGTAATATATCGTCATATTTATATATTTGAACACAACCTTTGCTTGTTGCAATTCCAAATGTTTTATCATATTGGCAATTAATAAATATTATGTTCTGTAAAATATTGCAATCGTTTTCGAAGAATACAGAGTCATATATATTTATAAATGCTCTTGAATTAGCGAGGACATATGATGGATGATTTTTAATCAAAATTATATGATTTATTGTAACTGGATTTAGAGTTAGTTGACGACCAAAAACACCATCACCAGTCATATTAGAAAAGTGGCAATATGCCTGATACAGGCAGTAGGCTCCATATCCTGCATGTGGGGCTGTTGTACCTAAAGAGTTTAATGCTGTACCATTAATATTGTTGAATTGAATATTGCCATAAAGATGGATATATATATAAAATGGTCAGGAATCTCTAAGTTCGAAAGTGTTGAATAGTTGATTTGTGGGAAATTATCATTACTTGGTTCAACACTCGAAGAAGTAACTGCTCTTCCCTTTCTGGTACAGCTTTCGATAATTAGTTGATTTGCAAAAAAATTAGAACCAATATGGAAAAAGACACTATTGCCAAAGTTTCGGTCAATGTACCAGAATGTTTTTGTTGCTGTTAAATTTAAAAATGCGGTATTTTGTAAATTTAAAATTGATGAACTTTGAGTAATAAAAACAGCACTGCCAAACGATTGAAGTGACGAAAGTATTTTCAATATTGTGACGATTGTTATTTACTTTTAAGAGGCTTTGCGTTCACAAGAAATGGTTGAACGATTTAAGTTGAATAAAATTGTCAGCTTGTACGATAAGGTTTTCACTTTTGTCAGATCAAAGGTAGGTGGAGTTTTAACCTTAATTTTTTTAACGTCCGTAATAGTTTAGATGGGGCTGGAGAGGTCAATACCGTGCACAGCTTGTTCTTACGTCCACAATATAATTTACACACCATGCATGATCATTACTGATTATTAGTTAAATCGCTCTTGACAATTTTGAGAAAGAATTTGAATTGCACAAATAAAGCCGACATGATCTTGCAACATGTTCGAATTTTAGTTAACCTACTATCTCGTATGACATCTACCCCAATATTTTAGTATATAGATGTCAAAATTACTCAAAATTGAATCAAAGTTCTTCAATCCGGCGGTTATTTATGGTTAAGCTATACTGTTCGTTTGTACATACTATGTAGAGTTAATTATGAGGTTTCTGTAAGATAAACTGATTTTTTCACAATATTCTTCATTCGTGTGTAATAGTGATGTAATATAAAACTAATATATTTTGGTTCTACTAGTAAAAGTGTTTATATTATCTTAAGCTTCAAACTACACAATGAACAATATTGAGGTAATTTTGTTCATTATAGAAATGAAAAAGTGTGATTCAACAGGAATCGAACCAGGTCTGGAGAAGCTATACCATTCGGCTAAAGGGTTTAAGGTTCTGCTTTTGGATTTTTGGTATTTGATAATTTTATAAAATTCGGCAATCAAATATCCTAGATTTTGTGTCACTTTTTCGTGACAACTTTACACCAATATATGTTGAGTCATCATAGTTATTAATTTGAATGTAGCCTTCATTTTCAGCAGTTCCAAAACTTTTATCATATTAGCAATTAATGACTTTAATATTGCTCAGATCATTTTTGTCTTTTCCAAAGAATATCGAATCATAAATATTTAAATGTGACCCAGATGCTCCCAGAAAATTATTATGATGATTTCTTACTAATATAATATGATTTAGCGTCGCTTGATTTACAATATATTTATGATTGAAAACATCATTAGCAGTCAAATTACTAAAATGACATAGAGTTTGATATAAAGCATATGCCCCATATCCTGCATGTGGTGCGAATATTGACCTTCTTTTCAATGAAGTGCAATCCATATTATTGAATTGAACATTTCCTAAAATATGAATATATATACAATCATTTACAACATCAGATTGAGTAATTGTTGAATAGTTAGTTTGCTGCAAATTATCTTTAACGTTTTCTACTCGCGAGGAAACTATAGCTGGAGCATTTCCATGACAATTTTCAATCAAAATTTGTTTTCCAAAAAAGTTTGATCCTGAATGGAAAAATACACTTGTGCAATAATCTATATTTATAAAATAAAATTTACTAGAATATGTTAAATTAACAAAGGCAGTATTTTGTATTACAAGAGTATTTAATTCTCTTTTAATTACAACTGCTCCTCTAATTGTTTCAAGATTGCAATATAAAACATGATCAATTCGGAAATAGTTATCTTTGACTTCGAATAATGTCTTCATTCATGTCATTAAAATAAGAAAATTCATGTTGTAAAATGTCAATTTTGGTGATAAGGTTATAATTTACAACGAGCGATTATTTAATATTTCATCATCTGTTATGCGTTTATGTCACAAATCATTAACATAGAGTAAATTATATATGAAATAGAATTGGATGAATTTCTTGCGTATTTAACAGTGCAGACATTCTTTATTATCTGTAGGTTTTCAATTAAATTAGGTATAGCACCAATGATGGCAACAACATCATATTTATTGATTTGAACACATCCTTCACTTGTTGCTGATCCGAATGTTTTGTCATATTGGCAATTGATCGCTTTAATGTTTGATAATGTATTAACATCGTTTCCAAAAAACACGGAATCATACATATTTATAAGTGCTCCAGAAGAACCAAGAACACCATTTGGATGATTTTTTATTAGAATCACATGATTTACAGTGACTGGATTTAAAGTAGATTGATGATTAAATACACTATAATCTGTCATATTGGTAAAATGACAATATGTTTGATACAAGCAGTAAGCTACATATCCTGCATGTGGCGCTGTTGTGTCTGACCCTTTCAAAGATGTTCCATTCATATAATTAAATTGAACGTTGCCATAAAGATGAATATATAAACAATCAACAGGAAGCTGAATATTTGAAAGTGTTGAATAATTAGTTTGTTGAAGACTATCAACTTGTTTTTCAGTACGTGATGAAGCAACTGAACGTCCTTTTCCAAAGCAGCTTTCAATAAATAATTGATTTGCAAAAAAATTCGAGCCAGCATGGAAAAATGCACTATTACCATAGTTTCTATCAATATACCAAAATGTCCCTGTTGCTGTTAAATTTAAAAATGCAGTATTTTGGAAATTTAATGTAGATAAACTTTGATTGATAATTACAGCTCCTCCAACTGTTTGAAGGGAAGAAAATAGTGTGTTTTCAATGTTAAAGTAATTGCTATTCACTTCGAAGAAGCTTTTCAATCATGATCAAATAAATTGATGTGAACTCAATAACATTTTGTCAGTTTTGACGATAACTTTTAGTTATCAATGCCAAAAATGATTAGCATAGAATAAATAAAATACGAAATAGGTTTGAATGAATTTTTTGCATGTTTTACACTGCAAACATTCTTTATTATCTGTAGGTTTTCAATTAAATTAGGTAGGGCTTGTCTAAAATTGATACGCAAAGTCGGCGAAACTCGTTTTTTAACTCACTGGATTAACTTCTTGCTAAGTTATTGAACCCCAATGTACAAAATACTGTTGTGAATGATATATTAAAGAATTAGCTAACAAAGTCTATATTTCATTAAAATATTAGATATATCTTGCATCAAAAACATTGATTCGCCATGATGTGCTTTACTCATTATAATATATTATATTCACATTGTATAGCATTTTCATAACGTAAAATAGGTTGTTGTCGATGATAAATAGGTAAATCTAATCACAAATATACTTTTTTAAGTTTTTTTTGAAAAAAAGTATTCTAAGTGTTCACACATAAGCTATGTATGTTATTCTCCCAAAAATAATGATGATTCTTTTTTGAGCGGCTAAATTCGAAAAGTTTATTAAATTGAGAAGAATAGAGGGCGAAAATTTGAAAAGAATCATCATTATAGTTGCATTATTTATAATAACTCTTGCCCAAATGGAGCCTTTGAAATCAGACAATGCTATGAAGTTGTTACAATATCTGAATGCATTTTCACGAACAACACAGCGAATCAATTTTTTTGGATCAATATTCAGTTCTAATTATGTCGTTGTTGACTATTATTTTGATTCAAACACTGTGAGTTATACATATAATAATGATGAAGCAGCAAAGTTTTCATTTGGCCCTGTCAAACAAAATTTAACAATCAATATAATTGAAGAAGTGAAAAAAAATCCATTTATGTTGAAATATATACTTCTCTACACATGATGATGCAACTGATCGAGCGCTTCCATGGTAATTCTCAACAATTATTTGTTTCGCAAAAAAGTTTGAGCCTGAATGGAAAAATGAACTTGTTCCATAATCAACATCAATAAAGTTAAATTTTATGCAAGTTTCTAAGTCAACTAATGCAGAATTTTGAATTGTTAATGTATTCGATGGCCTTCTTATACAAAATGCACTACCATTCGTTTCTAGCGAATAAAACAACACATGATCAACTTCGAAGTAGTTATCTTTGACTTCGAATAATGTTTTCATTCATAATGTTAAAAGCTAAAATAAAATTTTTATATAAATGTCAATTTTGACGATAAGAATAACAACAAAAGTGACAACTTCGAATTCAAAACTTTATCATTTCTCAATGTACATAACTATGCATCACAAATCATTATTATAGAATAAATATGATATGAAATAGTGTTAGGTAACAATTTTGCGTGTTTGACAGTACATATGTATATTCTTCGTATTCTGGATTTTTTCAACTAAATTAGGTATTGCACCAATAATTGCTAGATCATCATATTTATTGATTTGAACACAGCCTACACTTGTTGCTGATTCGAATGATTTATCGAATTGACAATTTGCCCAATGTATTGACATAATTACCAAAAAATACTGAATCATATATATTTATAAGTTGCATACAAGAAGCAATTGTATTTGTTGGATGAATCTTTGTTAAAATCAAATGATTAATAGTTACTTGATTGTAAATATAATCATGATGGCAAACATCGTCACCAGTAAGATTACTAAAATGACAATATGTCTCATATAATGCATAAGAATTTTTCCATACTCAGCATGCGGAGCTACCAAACTTGAGCCTTTTATTGATGAACAATTCACATTATTGAATTGAATATTTCCATGAATATGAATGTATAAACAATCTGCAACAATATCAGTCTGAGTTACTGTAGAATGGTTGGTTTGTTGCAAATTAGTTTCTGCGCACTCAACATTCGTGGATGCAATGGCTCGCCCGCTTCCATGACAATTTTGGATTAATATTTGATTTCCAGAAAAGTTTGATCCTTCGTGGAAAAATGCACTTATTCCATAGTTGGGATCAATATAATAAAAATGATGTTTGTTATTAAATTAACAAAAGCTATATTTTTCATTAATTAATGAATTCGAAGGCCTTCTTATGCATACTGCACCTCCGTTTGTTTCAAGCGAATAAAATAAAATATTATCAATTTCGAAGTAATTATCCTTAACCTCGAATAATGTGTTCATTCATGGCACAAACAAAAAATAAAACTCCAAAATGTGTGTTAATTTTGACGATACGAGTAAAATAAATAAATAAAAATTTGACGATGTGAGTAAAATAAAATAAATACTACAGCAATATTAAATTCTAAGATTTATAACAAACATTCTTCTTCTTTATTTTCAGTATTATCGATTTCATCATTATTGGCAAGCTCTTCTGCAATCTGTGGAAGCTGCTTATGAGAGCTTACAGGCATCTTGTATAAAATGTAGTAAGCCGCTCCAACACCAATGATCGTCATAACAACGAATACAGAAACTAATATAATTGCAACTTGGAATGTTGTCAATTCTTTCTTTAAGAAGACTTCGACAACTTGTGTTGATTTTGGATCGAATGGATCATTTCTGAAATTCATTTCATGTAGGGCAACACTACGGCAGAATCGTTCAGGATCAACACAGTAATATGTCACGTTGATATATCTTTGCTCATCTTTCGAAAAGATTTCAGCATTGAATCTTTGGCCAATATTCTCTTTTGTGCATGATATTGAATACTTGGAGCCATCTCTTTTTGTTTGAGTGTAATACAGTTTGAAAGACTTAAATCCATCGCATTCATATATAGCACAAGCAGAAGGAAATCCAGGAAGTGTGGCTGATCTCTTAGGACAAACGTAATAAGGATTTCTTATTCTCAAATAATCAAAGAGTGGCAATGCTCCGATTATTGAGGAATTGAGTGGATTGTAAAATTTAATTCCTTTACAATACTGGTTATGAGGAAACATTGTACAGTCTGGAGGAGATACTAGCGAAGCTATTCCAACAACTTTAAAGTCAAATCCACCTGTGAACTCTTTGTGATCTTTAACCAAATAATTTTCTGGGAAAACTAAGTCCGGAGGTTCATTTGAGAATCCTTTGATTGGTTTTCCATCAATTGATTCAGGATTTCCCCAAACCAAAGGTTGCCCCATCTTCCAGTCGACTTTGTAGTTTCCTGTATCCATAAGAAGAGCAATTGTGACTTCTGTCAATCGATTGAAGATTCCTTTGTTTTCGATATTTGTCGCAACCATTAAATCGCTGTATGCGAGTCTTCCTTCAGGATGTGATGCATTTGTTCCTTCACCACTGCCATCCTCGAGCTCAATACCAGGTGGACACGTGTTATCAACGCCAACGTATTTGTCAACGCCATAAAATTTCTTCGCGAAAATCTGAGCGTATGGAGTTGTGATCAATGTTATTTTTTTGTCTGTGTTTGTTGTATATGTGCAGAAGATTTCATTTAATGGATAAACGGTGGAATTCTCATACGCGTGATAGTTCATAAAGCCGTCGTACGAAATTCCTAAAATATGGAATATTTGGTGAGTAACGACATTGAAGAAATAGCGCTTGTACCTAGAGCTTTCTTCATCCGAAACGTCTGGAATGTAAACAGGATTAAGGACTACAACGCCTTGAATCGGTCGTTTAAATTCGTCCTCAATTTGAATAATATTTGAGCCTCCAGCTGCTATTTCTGTCATCGGACGGAAGAAAAATGTAATATAGATATCGGTATTATCGATGGTTCCTGTTAAATTTACATGAGCTTCATCATAACTTTGTAATTCAATTGGATGCGACAAAGGAATGACTTTAAGGAGGTCTGCGTAGTAATCTTTCATCTCTTCCATCGATTTTATGAATGCTTCTTTTTTGCTTTGGCTGATTATGCATTTATCATAACAATAATGGCTAAATCCATTAATAGTCACTATTTGGCCGATGGTTTTGCACATGAGTGGGTCCTTTTTATCTTCCAAAATGTAAGAAAAGTCGAAATTGAAACGAATTTTTTCCCATCTGTAGGAATTTGCTTTTCTTTTTGTGGAATAATTAGCGACAAAGACTTTAGTCTGTCTCTGCATCTCATCGTGCAAACAGCCTCTGGAAATGTGAGATGAGATAAAGCTGAAAAAGATGGGAAACATTTTGAATATTAAAATTTTGTCATCATTTGTGCGAAACAAAACATGACAGTTTACATTGTCAAATAATTATGAAATCATTAACGGACAGACAGGGGACTAACCTTATTTCTCACTTTTTGCTGATAGTCTATTCCAAGTTAAGCGAGAAAAGTTCACTTCTGATTTACAAATATATTGGAAAATTTGTTTAATTTTTAAATTGCTACATTAACTTCATTTTTGATATAGGTTATTATAGGCAAAATTAATTTGTTGAGGAAATTTCAAATTTTTCTCTTGCTCTTGATAATTTTTGTACGTTATTAAAATTGATAATGCGTTTTCTACTAGTTCTTCACTGATTTGGAGGGATATCAATGAAGGTATTCCTCTAGCCAGTGAAGAACTAGTAGTTTGTCGTTATAAAATTCACAACTTCTTCGATATTCTCGCAATTACATCATTATCAAGGCACCAACAGTCAACAAGCCATTGGATACGAAGAATAGCTTCGTATCCAATGGCTTGTTGACTGTTGGTGCCATCAAAATTCGTTCAGAGCGTTCTGATTCGATTTCATTTTACAATTCAACATTTTCTACGGATCTCTGAAGTTACTAAGACATAAGATGGCTTAGCAATCTCAGAGACTCGTAACAAATTCTAAGAATCGAAATATTTCATTGATCGATTTACATTACTTACTTTAACTGTTTAATAGCATGACAAACAGATAGCTTGTGAGCACGTGTTTGTCATGCTATTAGACAGCTAAAGCTATTTACGGTTTATAATTATCCGTTAATAAATATCGTCAAAAATGATCAATTTGTGGCACGAATTCACCATATATTCAATGTTCTAGAGAGATTGTGCTAGAAATTGATCATTTTTGATGATATTTATTAATTTTGGACAAATTACCTACATCAGGCACAAGCAAACACGAATATTACATCTACAGTGCCCGGATATTTGAGGAATACCCTACATAAAGAAGTATAGCGATTAAGTATATTTATAGTTCGAAAATGTTTGACAATTGACCTGCTTCTTGTCCATTTCCTCCGATGCAGACATGTAGATGGTGATATAGAGAAGAAACATGTCAATTGTCAAAGAGATTTGATTGTGAAAATAAGAAAATTAAATAAAAGTCATTGATTTTGCAATGATTTTGTTGTATGGGATAATTATAATATTAATATATGCAAATCAATACGATTTAAAATGAGAAAATGTTTTGACACTTTTCTTTACAATATGAAATTATTTGTATAAATAAATATCATAAATATAATATACATCAATTATAACATAAATTTATGACAGAAAAAGATTTGAGAATAAATAAACATTGAGAGTAATGATAAAAATAAATAATAGAATACTGTAGTATATGATCCAAAAGATGTTTTTATTATGTTTTAAAGTAGAAATAAAGTGATTTTAACTTTTGAACATATTACTGGAAACTATGCAAATATCAGAATGACACAATGATTTAGTAAATAACTTTTGAATGCTCTGAAATATTGAATGACGTAAAACAACAATATAATGCATAAATAAAATGCAATATAAATAACATATTTCACAATTGCTCTCTCAATATATTCTATGAGCAACATTATTGTATAGTTTACACCAAAATCCTAACATATTTATAATAATATAATAAGCATATCTATATTGCAGCGTTTTGCCTTTCATAATCTGAAAAGGCTCATAAATGTAACATGCGTTATTTGGAATGTGTATTATATGTGCAACAATATATTTTCGAACTTTAAAACAGTTATTTTTTCACTTTTTTCCTTCTTTTGCATTTTCAGGCACTTCTGATTGATATATTCGAAGTTTGACGACACAATATATAATCATATACGCTACCGAATATATACCTACAATAACTAACCATAATATCCACATTTTATGTAGAAGTGTTTTAACTCTCAAATTTGGTTTTTAGCGACCAAAATTAGCAAAATCAGCACTAGCATTATGTATCTATTATAATAAAACCATATTTTAAAAAAGGTCTAAGGTTAAAAGCCACATTTTTTCACAATTTATTTGACACTGTTCACATTAATATAATAGTATATATGATGCGAATTATTTTTCCATCGTTTTTATTTTTGAATACTTTATTTCTATTAGTCAATAATTTCAGTGTATTCATTGAGAGGCTATGAGTATAAGTTGGTGTATCATATTAAAAACATGTAATATGTGCATTCGTCTATGTATATTGTCATCTCCGCAATGATTTTGTGTATTTATAAATTAAGATACTGAACAATTATTCATTTAGGAGCTTGTATTATTTGTAATATGTTACTATGTTGTTGGTCTGTGATATCTTTATAATAAATATTGCTATTTACTCAATAATAAGCTGATATCAAATTGTTAATGAAAAATATGAAACGATATTATATATGTTTAACACTACAACTATGTATGAGATCAAATACGAGTTATATTTTCCCATACATTTTTAATCTGGTTCTAATCCCCAGTGTTGATACACTTCTTTTTATTTTCTTTATATTTATCTCGCTTAATGTGTACTTTTTATAAGTTTATTAACATTTACCACGTGATTAGAATATGAATATACAATAAAAATATTTTTCTAACTTTAATCATGATATGTGTCAAAAATATTTTACACGTCATTTATTATCTTTTACACGTCAATTTATCAAAAATATTAAATTTTCTATATTTTAACATAACAATGACTCTAATACGTATTATGATTTTACAAGTAATATTTATTAGCTTTATATATATAAATATTAATCTTCATTTGAAATTTCTTTGTTATCTAGTCATCTTCACGGTGCTGAAGTCACATAGCATGTTGTTTTGCGGCTTCTACACTGTGAAGGTGACTAGATAACAAAACGATGTTATGATGAAGACTATTATCGATCTTCATTTACCAACGGATGTTGAGAAACAAATCATGAAAGAAATTACAGAATTTATTTCCACACATGCTCCAGATGAGGTGGAAGAAATGTGGAAGGAAAAAACGAAGTAAATTAAACTTACTCATAAATTGGAATAAATAATTTTACTTGTCGAATTGTTGTTGTTTACATGACATTTTTGACATGTAAAATTATCGCTTTTATAAACGCACTTTGAGTAGTTTACATCAATAAGGTTAGTCCATTATCTGTTCCTTAATTTTGACTTATTAACGATGGTAACAGAACACATTTCAAGCGAAAATATGCTAACTACTACCTTATCTCCATTCTCCCTGATAAGCCACGACTTGTAAAAGATATTTTACTCATTATTTTTACTTGACAAATTTGCAATTTCTCTCTCAAACTTCGACTTTACATGACATTTTGACAATTTTTGAAATTCCCATCTACACTCATTTATAGAATACTGAACTTAGAAATCTCATAATTACTTCGATTCAAATTTAGATTTCGAACTTCTTGGAAATACAACTTAAATTTGTTATTTCATTTTCTTCAAAGGTATTGTAACTAATAACCCTATTATATTTTAGACTTTAGACGTTAAAGATGATAGCATAACTTGGCATCATAGCACTGTCATTGATCAAGCCTGGGCCAAGCCTATAAGGCACTGAGTGTGCTGTAATGTTCCTTATAAACCATTAATATTAATTCTGATGGCAATGTCTTTTATTAATAAATGTTTGTTTTAATTTTTGTTTTATATTTCTATATTGAACTATTCAATCTATGATTTATTTTTCAATGTAAATTTTATATGTTTACTCAAGGGAATATTCGATAAATGGATGAAATTTAATTTTGATGTGAATGTTAAGAAGGTCACACACTGATATATAATAAGGGGTTGGATCAATGGTGAATAATATCTCGCTGAGAAGATTTAAGGTCTTCTCTGTTACAGTACATCCTTCTGTGTTTATTTCGGCCTGAGTTAAGCAATTCACAAAACAAATTGTACTTGGACTAGAAGCATGAGTAATATAGTAAGTGAATTAGCATTCACAAATTGCAAAGGTATCATAAAGGTGATTTTGAGACCATATTTGAAGTAAATCTCTTGAAGAACAGTTAACAATATTAATTCTTGTATTTGGCATTTCCGATGTCAATTTACTTGTGCTACCGAATATTGAGAAAGCACTAATTTGATTAATGTTAACATTCCCAATAGAATATGACTCCACATAGGCACTTAAGTGAATCGATCCAACATGCTGATATGATGAAATAGATGAAAAGTTGGCATTCCCAGGATTTAAAGGTACAAATATCATGAATTTCGATGTTCAAAGCGATAATTATCATTTTTCTCAAGGGAATTTTTATGATAAATTGATGAAGAAGCTCGTTTGTTATACGAGCACTCTCACTGATGCAACATACACCGTGCCAACTTCAATAACACAAATAGGATTCGAGGCATTTGCGGCAAACAAATATCTCGAAAAAATAGTTATTGATCATTGGATTCTTTTCACATCAAATCAGTTTGAGAATGTTCCAAATCTCAAAGCATTTGTTTACACTTCAGAGACCGATATCGTAGTAGGCGATAATATGTTTACAAACTGCACAAATCTTGAGAAAGTTGAGTTATCTTCAAATATATTACGCATCGGATCTTCTTCATTTATGAATTGCAAGAGATTGACAGAAGTTCAAAGAACTGCGGCGGTTATTGACATGGGAAGTTATGCATTTTATAACTGCCAATCTTTGCAATCAATTGATATATCTAACTGTGAAAGTTTTGATAATTACTGTTTCTACAATTGCACTTCTTTGTCATCGATTTCAATTACAGGAAACTTGCGATATATTGGATCTTATTGCTTCTCTAAATCCGGCATTGAATAAGTAACACTCGATAGCAATGTTTATTACGATATTGGAAGTCATGCGTTCGAAGAATGCCTTTATCTTAAAACGTTATATTACATGAAGCATGTAAAACAGGGTCTTTTATCATCGATCTTAGCAAACAATCACATCACATAAATCTACATCGGACCAGATATTCTAGTTCACCAAGACTTATTCCATCTGATTAAAGCAGACTTCGAAGTCGAAATACATCCAGACAACCCATATTTGGAGACGATAGATGGAAAGTTGTTATATGATAAAATCAATAAAGCGGCTCTTGTTTATATCTCCAAAGATGACAATACTGTTGAATTACCAAATGGAATTGGAAACTTCCAAGACATGTTTTTACTCAAGAATTGCGATTCAAGTGAAACAAATTCATACTTAGTAACAAATCGTGGATCAAGTACATTAAAAATTCCAGAAGATGCAACATCGATTCATGATCTTCGAATGTTTGAGTATTGGTTCTACTACACTATTTGCTGCACAGGAGACCACTTCCTTGAAGGAAATCAATATGATACAATGCGTAGATTCTTTACAACTGAAGATTATTTTTATCCGACGATCTTTGGAAAGGATGTTTAATATCATGATTGCGAAACTTGGTCTCCTTTTGCCAACTCTTTCTCAAATAACGTTTTTGGTTTCACAAAGAAGGAAACGTTCCTGATTATTATTGTTGTTATTGTTTCAGGTTTGTTGATATCTTTTGATATCTATTTCATATTCCATTATAAAGGAAAATGCAAGAAGAATTCGAATTCTTACGATCAAACTCGAAGAAACTGTGAATATATCGATGATATGATTTATATGAAGGCATAATAAATTTTCATGTAATATCTAATATATTTATACAAACAAGTTATAAATCATTAAAACAAAATCTTGGTGAAGCGGTTTCAGTGAAAAAAACATTCAAATTAATTGGAGTCCTTTCAAGAACTTTCAAAGCGATATCCATAGGAATTCCATGCATGTGCATAGATATAGCAGACTTTGCATGAATAGGACGCAATAAGTCGCCTGTTGGACACATTTTATAATGATTTTCGCATTTCGCAAAATTTGAATAATTTTTCTGTAATATTTCATCAATGTATTCATATGGCCACGTTGAAATAAATCGATTAGAAGCATGATCTGTAATGTTGAAGTCCAAGGCTCTCATAATCGTACCTAATGTCAGATCGTCGGCCGTTGTTTGACATAGTTCATCATATGTAAGTTTTTCGGAGAATAATTTTTGGACTGCTGCATTCGAGAATAAAAATCCACTTCCACCTTGTGGATAATAACGACAACTTATTTCATGGACACCATAAATATAAGTTTCATCTTTCATAGGATCTTTATGTATTTCAATCTCTTCAAGATAATTTACTAAGTTCGTAATATTAATAAAAGTATCATGGACAGCTTTAATATACCATTTTGCAGGTTTTTTGTTCTCAACAAAATGTTTCCAACCTTTGAATGTCCTCAAGCATTGTCCCTTATCTTCAGCAAATACATTACTTGCATCAATTCTTAATATTTTTCCGAATTTATTATTTAATTTGATCGGTCCATCGGTAATATAGTAAATAGAATGATCCAAATGTTCATTTGGGAGCTGCCATTCCCAGAAATCTCCTCTTAAATCGGGTTTGACTACATGTGTAGATCCAACATTTATATAAAATGCAACCGATGTATTAAAATTGCTCAGTTTCATGTTGGCAAATTTCTGGCTGTAAGCAATATGTATGAATGGAGTTACTGTTAATATTAACCAATAAAAAATTCTTCGAAGAAATGACATCAAATATAATGACACTTTTTAAAACTGTCATTCATTCTATTTCAAATTTATTATCAGATCATGCTAAATAAAAAAGCATCTAAGAAAAAAGGAAATCATTGCATCTGTCCGCCTATGTTTAAAATATGGAGAGGGAGAGTCATTATAAAACAATATTTATCAATGCATTCATTGAAATGAGTTGGAAAACACACCATCATCATATAATTTTACAAAAATTGTTTGAAGCTCATTTCACATTGAATCTTTATGTTTCATTCAAGCAGATGAATAATATCATACATGAGATTTTATTTGCATATTTAGGAAAGGGAAAAAAGTCTGTTTTCTATTCATTGAAAAATATGCTTTCTTTCATGAAAAAGTTAAAAGTCGAGCTTTAAAAGAGTATATGTTGCCATTTTGGGAAATACAGCGGTTATTCCAAATTCAGCAACTTTACAAATTCCCTCAATTTTGAAAAGAAAATGCTCCATGAATACTGGTACAAGCAAAAAATTGAATAAAATTTATGAAGGGCTTTGATACCAAAAATTTTGCAACTTACATGTAAGTTGTGTTGGAAAACAAAGAATTTGCATGCGAAGGATGATAGATGTGAAAATTCATAAAAGTTTTACATTTTTTCTCGAAATCTGAATTAATTACACATTGTTTAGCTCGCACTATGACTATATCTCAAGTAATAAAGTATATCTGTCGTTTCGAAATTCTTGAATTTTTAAATTTATGCGAAATCAACAACAATTTATTTTTAGACGATAAGGGAATTTTGGTCAAAAATGACCCTAAAATGAATGATTAGAGAATTGAGAGTTTGCTGCATTTATCAAGATTATTTGAGCCCGTTAAACTTTTCTAAAAATTTCCAGCAATTTTTTTGAATATGCTATTCCGCCCGTAAAAGTCAGAAATCATTTATTTTTGATTCGGGTTCAGTTAAACACCATCTATGCATCCAAAAAATGCTATGCCTAGAGTTTTGAAATCTGAAATCGCTCAGATAAAGAGATTTGAAAAAAGTCAATTTTCCAAAAATGTTTTTGCTCTTTTTCCAGCTTATTTCATCGCATAGATCAAATGGCTGTCTTCACGATGAAATGCAGAGAGATGCCAAAGTCTATGTAGCGAACTATTCATCGAAAAGAAAAAGTTTATCCTACAATTGGCAAAATATTCGTTTTAGCTTTGATTTTTCTTACATTACGGAGGATGGAAAGGATCCTGCGGCCTGTTCTCATGTAGGCAAAGTTGTAACACATAATGGTAACACATACACTTGCACAGAAAAACAAATTTTTAGTCAAGAAGCGAAAAAATCATTTGTTAAGACAATGAGTGAGGTAAAAGATTACCTTTCAAAGCTATTGAAAGTAATACCTTTAACACAGCCGATCAAATTACAAAGTTTCGCGGAAATTTCGAATTTGGGAGGCCCAATATCGAATGCTGATATTCACATTACGTTCTTTGCCAGACCTATGTCCAATGTTACTGCAGGTGGATCTCTTATCCTTCAAGTTGAGGGCGATTTCCACCGACCAATCCAAGGAGTCCTTGTTTTGAACCCACAGTACATTCCTGAGTACGAAGAGGACGAAATCTCTCGTTATAAACGCTATTTTTATAGTGTTGTCACTCACGAAATATTCCATATTTTAGGAGTTTCGTATGGAGGCTTTGTTAACCATCACGCATATGAAGACACAAAATTATATCCTCAGGATAAGATATTTTGCAATTATACAACAAACACAGGCAAAAATATTAAATTAATCACTTCTCCGTATTCACAAATCTTTGCGAAGAAGTTTTATGGCGTAGACAAATACGTTGGTATCGATAGAACATGCCCACCAGGTATTGAGCTCGAGGATGGCGGTATTAATGGAACAACAGTGTCTCATCCTGAAGGAAGACTCGCGTACAGCGATGTGATGGTCAGCGCGAATATCGAGAACAAAGGAAAGTTCAATCGATTAACAGAGATAACGATTGCTCTTCTTATGGATACAGGAAACTACAAAGTTGACTGGAAGATGGGGCAACCATTAGTTTGGGGCAATCCCGAATCAATTGATGGAAAGCCAATCAAAGGATTTTCCAATGAGCCTCCGGAATTAGTTTATCCTGAAAATTACTTAGTTAAAGATCATCCTGATTACACTGGCGGATTCGATTTCAAAGTAATTGGAATTGTTTCCACATCTCCAACTCCTGATTGTTCCAAAGATAGCAGCCTATACTGCAAAGCGCCGAAATTCTATAATCCAAATGATTCACCAACAATAGGATCATCTGATTTGTTTGACTATCTCAAAATAAGGCACCCTTATCTAGTTTGTCCCAAGAAGACAGCAGTTCTTCCTGGATTCCCAGCAGCATGTTCTGTTTATGAGTGTGACGGATTCAAATCATTCACTATAAAATACGCTCAGAAGTTGAGAGACGGGAGTGCGTTGAAGATCACATGCACCAAGAACAATATTGGGCAAAGGTTCAGTCAGGCAATATATGCAAAAGATCAACAACAGTTCATGAATTCAACATTCTTCTGCGTTGATCCAGAAAGATTCTGCAGAAGTGTTGCTCTTCAAGAGATGAATTTCAGAAACGATCCATTCGATCCAAAGTCAACACAAATTGTTGAAACATTTGCTAAGAAAGATCTCTCAAAGACTCAAGTTATAATTATCATCGTTTGCATTTTTATTATCTTCACAGTTGCTTTAGTCATCGTAGCTTATTACATCTTGTTCAAGCTGCCTATGAAAAAGCACTCCAAGTGGTCCCAATACAATGAACCACTTAATAGTATCAGTAGCGACCTAATATAATGTTTGTAGTAAACATCAATATTAGTTTTTTTTCATATCTATTTTTAAAAATGACAGAAAACCCCAAATTTTTTCGTTCATGTCTATGCACAGCTTCGACAAGGTTTTGGCTCACAGCTACCTCCTGCTTTCTTAAATGTCCTTTAAATAAAATATCTCTTTTGATGCGATTTTTAACCTTATAAATAAAATAATAAACTGTCTAAAAGTGACAATGTCACATGATCACTCCATTAGATTCGGGCTTGAAAAGTCGTTTGAATTTCATTACCAAGGGAAGAGAGTTTACTCTTTCTGCAAAATGAATCGATGGGAGTACCTTGTTGCCTGTGAAACCGGCGTTCAATTAATTCATGACGGAAATTTAGATGAAATAATTCCGATTTACCTCACATATATTAAATACATACCAGAATTAGAAATAATTATTGGCGTTTCAACAGGTATTCCTTATATAGTTTTTATCTCAAATCGAAGAAAACATCAACCTTCTCCAGTTAAGTTCAGACTAACAATATCAATAGTTAAAAATATAGAATATTGCCATAAGACTAATATGCTGATTGTAAACGGATCAGGAATTGAAGGCGTTTTTGTAACAGCAATTTACAAAATGCAAGCAGAGATTCCAACGATTACAGTACAGAGCAGATTCATTATAAACAATCCATTACTTGGGGCCCAAGTTTTCGTTGACTCAGAGAAACAAAGGTTTATTGCAATGACACAAAATGGATATCAGCTTTATAATTTTCGAGGAGATATTATTAACGAAGTTTATTTGACAGGAACGACAATCAAAACTTCTTCTGCTATTTTCTATAACAAAGAACGCTGCCATCCACCAGAACAAAAAGAAATCATAATAGATGCATACAAAAGATTACTAACAGCAGATTTAGAAGGAAATGTTCTATTGTTTCATTCATCGGGAAAGTTGTTAAAGTCTTTTCTTGTTGCAAACAGACAGTTCAATTTCTCTCAGTTCGTTAATTCAGAGTTTGTTATCTGCGTTTGCGGTACTCAAGTCCAGTTGCTTGATGTTAAGACAGGATTGGTTCTGTTTTGCAAGGAATTCGATTTCTTGCCGACACAAATTCTTTCCTTCGAAGGGCCGACAATTGGATTTTTAGTCGATGGAAATATAGAGATTTATGAAATAGTAATGCCTTGGAGTTTATTTCAACGCGATTCGTCACAGTCAATTTCTATTAAAAGATACAATGGATATGATGCAACGCCAGGAAGAATTGTCAAACTTTCTGAGTCAGGAATCGTTTCTTTAGTTTCTCCAGAAAATGGGTTTTTGTTAGCGAGCTGTACGAGTAAACAGGCTCAAGTTGTGAGTTCTGTTCTTTATGATAGAGGATGCCTCTATTTTAAAGGAAATATGGAGTTTATTGCTCCAAATGAAAGAGTTTTCTTGGGGTTAGAGAATGGATTGGTTGACTTATATTGCTTGGAAGAGAGCAATTTTGTTCACATGAATACATTGAAATGGGCTGCATCGAAAATAATATTATGCAAAGTTGATATGAATAGGAAATATGCATTCGTTGTTTTTAACAAATATAGCGATTTTGTCGCATATAATTATAACGATTTTTCAGTAATTACAAGAAAGAAATTTGACTACAGAAAATTACTCAATGCATTCTATAATTCCATGGATAACTTAATATGTGCAGTTTATCATGATACTCTTGTTATATATTCAACGTATGAAATGAAAATTACAGGTGAATACCAAATCACAAAGCCTTTACATGCAGCGATGGAAAATTCGAGATTAGTTTTAGTAAATCAAAACCACACAGTTTCATTTTTTGAAGTTACAAAAGAAAATGTTTTGGAACGCGCAAAAATGAATATGAGCGAAGATGTAGCATCCATTTCTCTTGATTACAGCATATTGATATTAATCACGAAGAACAACACTGTCTGGATTGGAAATGAACATACAGAATTAACAAAGATTTTTATTCCATTTAATGTTCATTGCGCTTGTTTATGCAACAGAAATCTTGATCTCTTAGTTTGCGTTGATCGTATTATAATGAAAATAAGTCACGACAAATTCTCATGGATTCAGTCAGATATGGAATTTCCCGAAGAAAACGATTCGATTCAGAATGAGTCTTTATTGAATGAAGTTATAATTTTCAATAACGCTTTTGATTATTATATCACTGAACCAACATCTTCATTAAGAAGATCATCGAGAAGATATCAAAGACTACAAAGTGCTATCGAAGAATATAGAAAGAGTCATAAATTATTACCAGAAGAAGAAGAGGAAGAAGAAAAAGATGAAATCATAAATAATGCGAAACAAGATCCACGAAAATCTCAGAAAAATCTCATCAATAGAGAGGCTGTTTTGAAGGAAGTGTATCTGATTGAAGCTTCATTTGTTTATAATACAGAGTCATTGAGCAAAATTGATGCTCCTAAAGTCGAGAAAGTTGAGAAAAACCTTATCGAAAAACCAGTTGAGAAAGTTAAAAAGAAGCAGGAAGAAGAGGAAAAAATCGAGGAGCTCAAAGAAATCTCTGTCAAAAAGCCAAAGATTCCTAAAAAGAAGCATAAAAAGAAAAATAAAAAGGAAGTCGCTGAACAGCACTTACAAGCGCCACCAAAAGTTCGATCTGTTCTCGGAAACAGTCCAGTTAAAAGGCGTCAAAGATCGCAATCAGAGAATTTGATTGACAGAGCTTCAATATCAATTGAACCAATCATTAATGAAATGATGAACAAGAAGACTCCTAATGGAATTCCAAGGCCTCCTGCAACAACTCGTCCAAAACCAAAACCTGTTATTCAAGAGGTTGAAAAACCAAAAGAAAATCCAAGCTTAGTTTCATCAGAAGGATATCTTAGTGAAGAATTAAGTGAATACGAAGCTCCACAAAAGAATCAAGGAAAACAAGATGAACCAGCAATGCTTGTCACAAACGCAAAAGGCCAAGTTGTTCAAAAAATCGATTCTCTATCTAAACAACAAAAAGCAAAGCAAAGATTCGAGAAAAGATCATTTTCTGTTCGCTCCATTGGCAAAGTTAATCCTATTGTTAAAACATCTATAAAAACCATCAACATTCCAAGAAATCCTCCAAAAAAATCGAAAGAAGAAGAAATTAAAATGCATGAATCAATGAACGATCTACAACTTGTTAATGAAGTTCCTAACTCACTAATGAGTGAAGCAAGCAGTGTTCCTAAAGGTCTATCGATATCTGATTTCCAAAGTGAAGCAATTAATAATGAATTATCATCACAAAAGGAACAAACATTATCAAGTGCTGTTTTTACGAATGAGAATAAACCAGAAACAAATTCATTAATTGTTGAAGAATCAAACACAACCAAATCAATAAACAAGCAACCAAATAATTCTTTGTTGAATGATACTTCAATCAATGAAATGAATTCTAATTTAGAAGGTAAACAAAACGAAGAAATTAAGATTTCAGTGAGTTATGATGATGAATCTGCATTTAAACAAGAATATAACTTGAGTTCATGTGTTGCTGAAGATTCTTCTATTCGATCATTTAATGAATTGCAAGCAGACTCAATAAGCGATTTACAAGATATCATCAAAGAATCACGTTCATCACTTCTTTATATTTCAGCGAAAAATCTTAATGGAATTGATTTCAACGAAAACCAAAGTCTAGAAGAATCAAACGAAGAACAGTTGAAAGAGCAAATATTAGGAGAGCAGCAGCAGATATTAGCAGTCAAAGAGCCAGAGATATCTCGACAGAATCCAAGAAAGAAAGCCAATTCTGAACAAACTAAAAACAATAATAAGTTGCAACAAAATCAATCTCAAAAGAAAGCAACGAGTTCAACTAAAAATTACTTGAAACAGAATTATGAGCCGCAAATCAAACCGAGTATAAGAAGGAAAGAATTAATCAGACAGGCAATTGATGAAACTCGAAGACTAAATAACTCTGTAAACAGTGATTATTCACCAGAAAACATCGATATAAGATACGAAGGAAAACATCCAATTGTTGACGATGATGTCCCAATAATTGAACTTCCAATTCAACAAGAACCAGAACAGAAAACAAGGAAACCAATAGTAGAATTGATCCCTCAGATCTCAGAAAGAAGAAGAGATCCAATTTATGTGGAGATTCATGAAACTGAGCATAAGAAGCCAAATCCAAAAACAGACATGGCTGTGAAAGTCACAAAGAGACATCCGAAGAAAGTCAGTGATGTTCAAAGACCAACAGAAAAAGAAGTCCCAAAAAATAACAATACCAAAGCAGAAGAAATAAAACAAATTGTTAACAAGCATTTGAGTGATACAAAAACTTCCGCATCAGATTTGAACTACGAAAACATTCAACAAATATTCAGTAGAAGTGGAAGAAGGCTTCTCATCACTCAAGAAGATTGCAAGAAGCTTCTCGCAAACATGAAGATGATGAACATTAACTATGATAGTGTCAAGAAGAAGACATCATCAAAACTAACAATTATTCCTCAAAAAATGAATTATCCACAAACTTTGTCCCTTCCAAAACTCAAGAATGGGGAAAAGCCAATTGAGTTAATTGACTCGGATTCAGATGACAGTGAACTCAATGAAGATGATATTAATGATAGCTTTTCTTCAGCAGATATCAATGGACCACCAGTTGAAGATCCCGAAGATTACGTTATTCCTGCAAAGAAATTAAAGCAAATAAAAACAGTCCATATGAGTATCGAAGATGAACAACTCAACATGGATGGAACCAAGAAAAAGAAATTGAACTTTATTTAAGCGTTATTATATTTGTTTGTTATTATATAAATATGCATCATATGAATATTTTGTTGCTGAATTCGAAGCATATCTAGAAATAAATAAAAAATCCTTGAGGCGACTAACATGAGATGTAAACTATTCAAAATTGGGTTGAATAACTACATTACATTTTCAACGATGCTCACTCGAAAAAGTCATAATACTAATAAATAGTTATTACATCATGCATTCATAATGACATTTAAAACTATTATCCATAGCTGTCACTTTTTATGTTAGTCGTCCCTTGAGAGTTTAATAACATTTTCATATTTATAATGTTTATGTTTTGCTCACACTGAAATTTAGTATCTCATACTCAATAATCAACATCTATATAAATACTCAAAAATATGGCAGTCATTAAATGAATATGTTCATAATAAACAATTTCAGTTATAGGAAATGATATATGACAAAAGTTATTAAATATATGATAGTTATAAGTTTTTGCCGTTAGTGTATTTGTAAAGGTGCAATAGGCAGAATTTGATAATAAAGGATATGCATAAGAGTTAGATACCTTTGCACTTCCTCCATATTGAATCAATTTCAACATACGCAATGTTTAGAATAATAATTCCCCATCCACTGTTTGTGTTGTTAACCAAGTTATTATGATTTAGATAGGATTTGAAGGGATCTGCGTTTGTATGTCTGGTAATTCCCCAGATTTGATTCCCATTGTTGTTTATATTTGAATAATTAACAACAGACTTCGAAAAAGGATGACCAACAAAATATCCTGCTTGATCAACAATTTGATTATATGTTGAATTCATATAAGAAATGCATATTGAACCAAATTCTAAACTAATTCCATGCGAACCAGTTAATTTATCTGAACAAACAGAAAGAGATGACATCAAGAAATAGTTTTTGTATCCTTGTAAGGATGAGACTTCTATCTTACATGTTTGCCTCACTTAGGTGTAGAGCAATTAAAGTAGCACATTCTGTTTTGAACGCATTGTCCATGATTGCCTAAAAATGATATTTCGGTACCATTTTCTTTTGATGTTATTGACCTGATGATACATTTCTCAAATAATATCTTTTTTCTGACATGTAAATTAATGAAAATCTGACGCTGTTCACTTTTGTCATAGACTCACTCATATGTGTTGAAACAAGCGAGCTGTCAATTTTGTGCAATAGACACACTAATTCAGGATGAGTACATTACCCCATACGCTTTTTTATCTCTACTTATTTCCTAGATCGAAATGCGTTATGATTGATATTTGCGTGTAAAGTCACTTTTAGTGCTATGAAAATAAGGTTACACTCATCAACAAAATGACAACTCAGCTTTTTCACGTCTACAAAGATGGAACTGTATTCTGTTCGAGAGACAGTGGGCCCTTCATCGAAAAGACATCGGAAGAGATGATGCAGAGTTTGAAAATAACGAATTCGATTTTATCAATTCAATCGGGAAACGCAATTATTCCATTAAAGCCAAAAGATAAACCTCTAAAACTATATTCTTCACTAACTACAACGCAAGATCCGAAATCGAACAACGAAATTCAAACATTAATTATTGAACCCATCGAATTCCAAGACAAAATATCATTTTACTTTGAATGCAAACATCAAGATGTAGATAAAATACCAAATTTCTTAGTGAGATTCGATAATAACAAACTTTCAAAAATGAATTATACAGTTTTTTTTCAAACAGTCGCAGAACAGTTCGATATGCCCCATAAAGATGGATTTTTACTGATGAATGACCAAAAGATCGACGATAACGTTCAAATCTCTACAGTTATTGAATATTGTTACCATAAACCGCTTATTTACTCATGCCAACTGGAAGAAAAGGGACAATACATCATAAGAATGAGAAAGAAACTTGTTTCAGAAGTAATTACATCTGAAATGTCTTATATTAACGATATCAACACATTAATGAACTTCTTCAGGCCTCAGCTTGTCAATTCCGGACTTCTTGGAAAGGATCAATTAGAAATGATGTTCAATGATATACCAACAATAATTTCTTGTCATGTTCATTTTCTCGCTAGTGTTCAAAAGAAAGGGACAGATTTTAACGCTATGATTTCTGACTGCCTGATTGAGTTTTCAAGATTTTTCAAGTTATCCGCAAATTATGTCAGTCATTACGAAGAAATCAACAAAATAGCTACAAAACTTCCTAAATTGTTCTTAGATGACCTCATAAAGAAGTGTCCGTTGAATGAAGGCGGAAGGGACCTTGCTAGTTACATAATCACCCCAATTCAAAGATATCCGCGTTATATTTTGTTCATTCGTGAATTAATCAAATTTACTCCAAAGTGTCATCCTGATGCCGCTGGCCTTCAGATAGCTCAGCAAAAGATTGACTTGATTACGAAAGAAATTGAAGAGCAAAGAGACAAGAACCAACATTTGAACTCAATTTTAGCTCTCCAGCAGAGGTTGGACCCACCAAAGACTATTTTGGCCCCTGCAAGAGATTTATTAAAGAAATATAAAATTACAATTCCGAATTTTCCGAAACAAAAGGCAAGAATATACCACTTCACAGATATGGAACTGATTTGCGTGAGAAAGAATGCAAAAACATATCAACCATTAATATTCGAGAAAAATTTGGATTTATGTTATGACGCGAACTACACTTATGACTCAATTCTATTCTTTAAGAAGACAACGAGAACTGTGCAAGCGATTTTCCCATCAATTGAAGACAAAAACGATTTTCTGCAAAATATTTCTCAACAGAGATCAATTTTCTTCGAAAAACTTCCAAACAAAGCGAAATCGATTCTTTGGTCAGATATTCCTCTTACAGCTGAATCACCACATGTAATAAGTCCACAGAGCGCTATAATCAATGAAAATATCTATTTCATGGGCGGATTCATGCAAGGAGGAAATATTAATGCGAGAATGCCAATGGTTATCTATAATGTCAATACAAACACTTTCAGCACAAATACAGTCTTCTCACTGCCAATAGGATTCTCTTCATTCATTTCAAATAATACAACGCAACTGATTTTGTTTGGTGGAACTGATAGAGAAGTAACAAAGACATTTAACACTTTGTTTACATTAGAATTGGGAAACATGGCATGGAACAAAGTTGAAAATAAATCGATTCCACCAAGATCTCGTCACACAGCCGTTTATTATAATAATGCAATGATCATCTTTGGAGGAATGAATGAGAAAGGAGATCCATTGAATGATTGTTTGATATATCAAGATAATCAACTCAGCGTATTAAACACTAAAGGAGAGCCTCCAAAATCACGATATTATCATTCTGTTTCACTGTTTAATAATTATATGATTGTTCACGGAGGAACTTCTGGAAAGATGTTCTTTTCGGATATTTGGGCACTCGATTTGAATGACTACACATGGTATCAATTCAACATTGGACAAAATCTCCAAAGAAGAGGTAGTCATAAGACATTTGTTGCTGGAAAACATTTGTTTATTGTCGGCGGCAGCAACAATAATGATTTAACATTTGATACAGTTGCTGTTGATCTTACATCAGGTGAAACCATCAAATTCGAGAATGAAGGAAACTTCCAAAGAATTACTCAATTTGCTCTCGCAGTTTTCAACCAAAAGGTTTATATATTCGGAGGCAAAGATATTGAATCTAAAAATATCAAATCATCAATGTCATGGTTTGGAATTCCCGAAGCATTCAATAAACCCGGAAACTATGACATCAAGCCAATGCTTATAACGAAAGAATCAACTCAGAAGCCATCAACAAAGCAATCTGCAGCTTCAGCAAAGCAACAAACATCTGCCAGAGTCCCAACAGAAATCATCAAGAATGAAGCATTCATTAAAGGTTCTCAGTCTGTTATAATTACAAACCAAATAAGACAACAAGTGCTGAATACCCCTCCTATTGCCAAAGAAGCACCAGTGAATAATGAGGATAAAAATGCTGTACTCGATAGACTATGCAAAGAACTTAAAATCGATTACAGCGGACTTCAAACTTTCAGAAAGAATATCATCACTAAAAACTTACTTCGTTTGCATGATCTTCGTGTAGAAAATCAGCAACTTCGCAGTAAGATCGCAGAAAAAGCAAGAGAAAGAGAACTTGCAGAACATGCCACAGCAAAGAAAGGAATCATGCTTGCAATATTTGATTCCCAAACAAATGTATCGAAAATTATCAATATGACCATTGATTATGATTGTAATGCACTTCGTGAACTGATTGACATGGTCATTGGAAGGCAGTCAAAGACAGTTCAAATCAGATTGAAAGGAAAACTTGTACTATTAAATAAGGATACATTCTTTTCATCACTGTCGCAAAGTGATATCATGAAAATAGTTGTTTACTAAATTTTATTTTATTCACCGTTTCTTCAAAAAATCATAATATTTGTTATGTAAAGCTATATTTTGTCATATCATTTTTGCCATGTAAATAATCAAATTTTTGTCGTGTAAAGCAATATTTGTCGTTTAAATCATTGGAAAAAAGTTTTGACAAGCATGTTGCATATGTGTTATCGATACTTATGCCTCTTTTATGAATATAATCAACAATTTAAAAATGAATTTTGGTAAAAACAACGTTAAACATAATGTTTTAGGGTAAAATATCATTATGATAATATATTATAAGTAAAATTATCAACAACATTATTTGGCAGGAGAAAAGTGACATAATTAATATTTATGTCCAACTTCAGTACAAAGTAACTGGAAACACGATCAGTCACTACAAAACAGATTGAAAACAAGCTCCATCACTACAAAGTAGCTGAAAACACCCTCAGTCAATACAAACTAACTGAAAACAAGCCTTTTGGAAGATGCTTTTTTATGACAATCATATGAAAAATTTTCTTATACCTATATTGTCATCTTAAAATTTTCTTGTTTTCTAATTTGTTTTCAATTTTTATGGATTATTCATTGATTTATCATAATTCCTAAATTTTAATTGTAAAGTAAACTTGTTGCCCAAAGGCTGTCCCTATTGAGAGGAATTGAGAGAAATGACGATTAAAAAGCCTTCAAACATAGGGGAATTTACTGAATACAGGGAAGCTGTATAAACATCTTTCTAAATCAAAATGTTAATAATTTGAATTTTTTTCTTAAAGATAGATTTGGCTGTGGGAAGCATTTCTTTATTGCCAAAGCGTAACCCAAGGAGAAGAATGCATTTAAGTAAAAGTAAAAATATTTCGAAAATATATTGACCAATACAACTAAAAGAATGTGGTAAAGGTTGTATTAAACGATATTAAAAGACTTGCAATGAGTATTGACATCGGTTGAAAGCAAAAAACTCGATAGTTTTAATGAAGAAATTTGATGATGAACTTAAGTTAATGTATTTTTGCTTCATTCGCTGTTACTTCTCATCTGTGGGACCCTTAGAGTGAGTCTATTGAAACTTTTTGGAATGTTTCGGGTTTTTCTTACTGAGGTGACTAAACGTACATTAAAATTTATAGAATAACCTTAATTGAATATGGGCCACCTTTGGGCAAACAGTTTATATTATTTCTTGGTATGAAATATTGCAATAAATAAAAGATGCGTTTATATTGTATTTTGAAATCGAATTCAATGTATATAATTATGAACTTAAATATCAAATATCAACGTATTGTTGCATTATGTTTGTGATGCAATCTTATCAAGTCTCTTAATTCCGTTCTAAATTCAAGAATATTCTTCTTAAGCCAAATATATACGGAATTATTAAGCATTCATGCGACAAAATTAATAAGTGTCATCCACAGAGAAAAACCTTTAAACAGTTTCCTCCAATAATGGTACTTTATATTCAAATATTGCAATTTTGAAAATTTTGAGAGGTGCTTTTTCCCAGTGTAAATATTTCATTCGATTTACATCTATAATTGCTATCAAACAGTACATAAATATATCGACCAATGACATAAGAAATTGTTCAACAATATAATTTGTTAAAAACACATATTTTGAAAGTAATATTAAAATTATCTAAGTGATGTAGAGGGTATACTATGTGTTTGACAATTGAAACAGATGCAGCACAGAAAATAATTCCGATATCCGCTAAGAATAGTTCGCCTTCTTGTCTAGAACTATTAGTTCTAGAAAAAATCGCGACTTTCAAAGAGGTTATTTTTGATGGGAAAGCTTGGAGTATATAGCAGTACGTGTATATGTAATTATAATGCTACGGTTTTTCTATACAAATTCACATATTTTAACAGATAAAAAAAAGTCAAAACGAAAATTGCTTAAAGAAAATTTTTATTTTTCTGAAAGATCAAAGAAGAGTGCCATCTCCGGCTTAAACATCATGAATGAAAGCAAAATGGCGAAAAATCAAATACCTCTCGTTATATAAAACTAAGATGCATGAAAAATTAAGCAAAAAACAGCATAGAGAATATAAAAAAGGAAAAAATGCTCAAAAAAGGGCAAAACTTGGAGTGGAGATAATTTGGTGATAAAGTAGTGACACATGAAAATGCCTCAAGGAAGGTATTTGTCAATCTGAAGCACGAATTGATGTTTCATATCCTGTAGAAAGGCGCATAATTGTTGACAAATATCCCAAATTTTGGAATTTGGGAAAAAGGAGCGAGTTTAAGGGTGGCACAAGGTCAAGGGTGTATTATAATCTAAAATCCTGCTTCAAAAATTCAAGTTCTGGAGACGGCAGTGGCGATATAGCCGCAAGCAAATAATTGTTCACAGAAAAGTAACACCTATCGTCGTGACTCCCCCTTCTTTCCTATCGTTGGTAAAAGTATGGCAAATCTGGGTATTATGTATTTCCAAAAATGCTCAATTTCTGGTTGGTTTCCTCAATACAAGCGATGCTCTGGAGAAAATCAATCAGAAATTGAGCAATTCTGGAAATATTTAATAATATCAAAATTTTAATATGTTTATTCGTAAAATAAAGGTAGAAACATTACGGCTGGCCATAGCAGCTAACTGCCTGTAAGTAATAATGATAAAAAACCGGTTCATATTGAATGAGTTCGAAGATAAAAATAGCTTCGGCTTGTATTCTGAATGCAGAAACGCAACAGCTATTCGTCGCAGAGGACTAGCTGTAAGTAATAAAGCCAATTGGCTCTGAAAACGTTTTAATATTATAAATCTGCATCATTTAAGCGCTTCAAGATGCTAAAAAGGGTGTAGCATTCACTTCCTAGTGAGAAGGACGCTATATGAAGCATTACAATTGAAGGATCATGCTCTCATGCAAACTGACACTTTCTATTACAAGGGGTTTACCCCCTCCTCACAACTAAAGGGTATCTAGACACTATTGTCGCCGAGGGTCCTATTTTCATGGAAAAAATATTTATGGAGATGCTATATTTTAAAGCTTGGGGAAAATACTCAATCTTGAATATTATAATTTTATGTTCATACTTAGCATATATTTTAATGAATTTTCTTGAAATAATTGATTTCGTTTTCAGGAAAAGTGTTTTAACGAAAACAAAAGCGATAAAAATGTGCTAATTACATTGGAACAGTAAAAGGGCCTAAACAAACGTATCTGCATGTGTCGTTGTAGAAGTGTCCAAATGTAAAAGTTATGTGTCCTATGGTTCAAATTTTGTGAATTTTTAGCATTTTTTGTTGAATCTTGCCCGAAAAATCTAAAAAAGTCAAAAATAAATCAGCCATTCATCGATCTAATACACACGGAATATATATCAACTTTAATTAGATGTCAAAATTGTTCAAAAAATATCAAAAAATGACTGAAAAATAGGGGTTTTCTCCCAAAAATTGCAGGGTTTTGTAAAGCTCGGATGCATAAAAATGACTTTTGGACACTTCTAACATTTAAAGCTTTCATTAGGAATTACAACACAAAAAATGATTAATAAAAGATTACAAAATTTCCAATATTCATGTTTTCGAAAGATATTGTGAAAGAGAGAAAAAAAGAAAAGAAGAAGAAGAAAAAAGAAAGAAGGAGAAAAGGAAAAAAAAGAAAAAAAAGAGACATCGGTGAAATCTTGGTGAATTTTGATTGCTTTTGAACTGCCTGAGGCGATAATGACGCCGCGCCAGCGCCGAAGGCCCGATTTTTTTGATATTTTGTGTGTCCACGAAACACTCAAAATGTGTCACTTTTCCAAAGCGTAACCAAACATTTCATATATTTTTGCACTTTTTGGTATTACGTTGGAAATTTTACCATTTTTCATGATGAAATATCAAGGAAGTAATGAGTAAAAATCGATGTCAATGTTCAGCAATCGATTGACATAAACTGATGAGATTTACCAAACCCCAGAACGTAAAGCTATCTTAAACGCTTTGATATCTTCGAAAAGTTTCTTTAATGAGCGGCAATTACTCAACTCATACTACACTGCAACTATTGAAAGACAAAATTTGTAATATACAACTCTTAATTACTCCACAATATCTAATTTTAAATCCCATATTAGTTTTTATTGTTAATAATTCATGCGAATTAACAGGGTGTACAGATGCACCTAGTCAGCGTTCACCAAAATTACTATTGTACGCATTGTTTATAAAAACACTTGGATATTCCTTATTTTGATTGAATCTTTACAGCTACGAACCACGTTGTTATTTCGCATCAAATTTAATGCTTGGGTACTAAAGGTTTTATGATTTTCTCGCTTGATTTGCAGAATGAAATATAAACATTATTGAAGCTAAAATGCTTTAATGACACACATTGAAATAAAATCGATTTTTAAGGGTGTATAAACATGTTATGCTTTAATTTCCGAATTTTTGAAATCTCGTTGTAACATTATTAATATGACTTCATTAGGCTTTATTTGATATGAAACAATTGGATTTCTCTTTATTTTAGGAAAATGGGCTTCATACATAAAGTTTTTATTCAAATTTTCTCGTTAAAAAATGGCGAGCGCTTTGTTCAAGAGCCTTGCCAAAGCCATGCAAGAATTTGTGCAGAACACGAATAAATATCCCGATTCTGTCGATTCCTTTTGGCCGAAACTTAGAGTTGCCTTCATTGAAGTAAAAAATAAAGGATTATCAGCGGATTTATCACCAGAAATATACGAAAATCTTCAAATAATCAAAACAACGAAAGGATTCAAGGAGAATATCGGCGAAGATTTGCTTTATTCCATTTATCCTGCAATGAAACTCCAAAATACAGTGATAGATTTCGATGAAAACATGCAACCGTTAATACACATACGAGCTCCAGCAATACCAGTACAGAAATCGCCAAGAAATACACAAAAAAAAAATTTATTAATCGAAACTAGAAATATTCCGCCTTTACCACAAACTGCTCGATCATCAAAACCAAAGCCGATAATCCCAGCTGATGTCCCTCTAAAACCGTTTCCTCCTGTAAAACAGAAGCGAATTGAACCAAAAGGAGAATTTGTTACTTCTTTGAAACAACACACAGAGAAAATCATACCTAAGCCCGAGACTCAGTGGAATGATAACTTCGTTTTAAATAATGAAACTGATGCTTTAACATACATCGGTGCTGTTGATCCTAAGAACGATTTTCTTCAATTTCACGTTGGACAGATCGATAATATGGATCCTTATTCATTCAGATTGTTCAGGAGACTTGAAGAACATCAAAATGAATTTCAATCTATGACAAGAAGAGGTGTTTTCTCAGCAAAAGAATCAGGAACATCAGATTTTACTCCAATAGATGAATATATTACAGACAAAACGCAATATAACATGGTTTCAACAATTAAATTTTTCGCGGACTTCAAAATTAACAAATATTTCAGATTTTGGCTCAGCCAAACGATGAGAAAGACGTTTGCGAGGCGTTTGGATAATTTTACTCTTACATGCTGGAATGCAAAGCTGAGTTTTCCACCAATTCATTTCAAGATTCGAAACGAATTGTCTGAGATCAAGAAACACGAATTATTCCCTATAAAGGAAAGCGGAGAAATAGAGTTCGAGAAAGAAGTGAATATGTTGGATGCTGCCCGAGAAGAAGTCGCCGAAATCATTGGAAAAATATCAAAGAGTGTACACGAGAGTTTAAGCCAATTTGCAAAAGATGTAAATTCGAAATATTCCGATCTTGTTACTCTCGAAACTGTCAGTTATATCGATGATAAGAAAATTCCATCAGATTTCTACTATCTATACAAAGTTCCAAGGAAAAAAAGCCTTTCACTGGTCGAAGAAAAGCAGAATAAGAAAGATCATATTATAAGAGTCCAAAAAGCTAAATCTGAAGTTGAAAAGATTAGAAACTTCTTTATGGTATGCGACAAAACAGTTTTACAATATTTCTTGAATATATTCGAAACTCAATATCACGTTTTTGCAAAAACATTTTACGATTCTTCACATCAAATGTTAATGCATCTTGAACTTAATTACAAAGATAATGATGTCGCTTTTACACCAGACAAGAAAGAAATGTTGAAGTTGGTGAATGATCATGTTGAAAGTCTATTTTCATATATCGCGCATTTCACACGTCCTGTGTTAATTGATCCACAAGGATCAGGCAACCAACTTCAAATGTCACCGAAAACAAAATCAATCAGAGCATATATCGAACAAAGTCCACAGTTTTCTAATGATTACAAGTTATTAAACAAAATGATTAACGACAGCTATGCAGACGCTGAAGAAACACTTAAGTTGTATCAAACTTCTGCACGATATATCTATGATTTCAAGGAATCATGGGAAGACATCAAAAAGAAAGAAATCGATCCTTCAATTTACATCAACAACATCATGAAACTCACAAATACATTAGAAGAAGTCGAAACATTCAAAGGCACATATGTTCATAAGCTTCTTTTCGTTGATGTCCGAGCTCTCAGATCATTTTTGGTCGAATATATCAAGAATGCGATTCAAGAAAACAACTCAATACTTTTCAGAAAATTCGAATACATTTGCATGAATTTCATTGAGAAAGAAAATGATATGATTTTGTCAATGAAATATATGGGTGAGTCATTGAAAGAAAACGCCGAATTCAGCGTTGCTATTGCTAAAGCAGAAGGAGAAATTCCAAACCTCAAGAATACAATTCAGTTGGTCAATTCTATCTTCAATCGCGCTCAAACATCAGTACCATTGTTAGTTCCAAACCTTTTGCTATATCTCAAGAATGTAAGAATTTCACACGAAAAGTTTGAAGAAGCATTAAACAATGCCAAAGAAAGCGTCAAAAGGAAGAGAGCTGAAGTTATTAACCAACTCAAAGAGCGCCAAGCACAGCTCGAAGGAAAGCTGAAGGATCTTGAACAGAGACAGAAAGACAAATTCTCTAAGGTCGACTTAACAACACCACCTGAAGATGCGATCAATGATTTGCAAAACATTATCGAAGATACTGATTCATTGATCGGCGAAATAGAGCAATTCAAGACAACAGCGTTCCAATTGGATTATTCAGAGTACAATTTTGATTCTGTCAACAAAGTTAAGGCAGATCTTTCTAAGAGTTTGGATTATTGGAAAGCCTACAACAACTTCATGATCGAATTGAACAGAATAACTGATGCAAGGATTATCGATATTAATATTCCTGATCTCATCAAATTCATCAACCAACACAGTGAAAGAGAAATGCGAAGTGTTCATCATCCGTTATATGACAGAATGGCAAATCATTACGCTTTGTTGTATCAATACATGCCATTCTTCAATATCATATCAAAGATCGAAATGAGGGATGATATCTGGGATGGAATTTTCGATATCATAAAGCGCGACAAATCAACGAAATCAAAAGTGCTTACAAAGGACTTTTTGGATCAAAACGTTTTAGCTGCCGCAGACGAAATTAAGATCTACATCATGAACTTACAGCAACAAGCAGATTTATCACAGACATTCGATAAGTACATTTTGCAAATGAAGGCTTTAATTCTTGATGTAAAACCATCATTAACAATCAAGCCTCCAATCATTACATTCCCAAGTATCTACGAAGCATTAACAACATGCGAAAGCTTCCAGTTATATCTTAGAACTTTGAAGAATTCCCAGTTTTATACAAACATCGAAAAGCAAGTTCTATATTGGGAAGCAGTTTTATATCAACTTGGGCGTGTTTTCTATTATTTATTGCAGTTCCAGACGAAATATGTCATTTTGAGTGAAGTAACATCAGCACTGTTCGGTGAAATCCATTTCGCTCATGAAGAACAAGCAAAATCATTCATTGATATTTGGTACAATGATTTCGTTAAACAAGTTAAGTTTGATCCACATGTCATGCAGCTCATTGTTACTGTTGATCCAAACAATCCACAGGCATCAGATCCTCGACATAAGAAAACTGTAATCGAAGCTATCAATTTCTCTGATATTTTACATAGAGATTTCAAGAAGGAAAGCATAGATACAAAAGAACCAGATCCAGTTGTCAACAAAGATTACGGAAAACCAATTTATTGTGGAAATGAAGCTTACTTCAGAGGAGAAACATTAGTTCAATGTTTAGACGAAGGAACAACAAGATGTGAGTACATAATGAGCAATGCAACTTATCTGCTCGATCAACAACGCCAAAAGTTCCCACGTTTCTTCTTCTGCACTGATAAGAATGTTATTGATATAATGCTCGCATGCACAAACATCAAATTCATTGTCAATGACTTAATTTCAATCTTCCCATCTTTGTCTCACTTCCAAACGACAACAAACAAAGGCATTGAGACAATTATGGGCGTAATTGCAACAAATGGTGAAATGATTCAATTCAGGACTGATTTCCCATACACAGGACTTCAAGTTGTGGATATTTTACAGCGTGTCGAAGAAGAAATGCAAACTGCTGTTAGAGCATCAATTTTGGATGCTATATCCGCAAGAGAATATACTCCTCCTAAACAGTGGATGATCAGATATCCAACGCAATCATTATTGATTGGTGAGTCAACATATTTCTCACAATTAATCAATTCAGCAATCACAAGAGGCAAAGAGAGAACTGATTGGGAAGCTTTAATTAACAAGAACAATGATTTCGTCAAAGCAGCCTCCGAAATAATGGCAGAATCAGCATCAAAGTGTTCATCGATCACTGCACTTACAGCAATGAAAATCAGACACAGAGACATTCTCGAGGAACTTAAGAATTTGCAAGAAAACTTGAGCCCAGACAGTTTCGCATGGAAGCGTCACATGAGACATTTTTTGACTAATGCTTCAGGAAATGAAGAAATCATGACAAATATTGGAAACTTGTCATTCAATTATGGTTATGAATTAATTTCACATGCTGATATTGGCCCGATGACTGATACAGAGGATGAAGCAATGCTTGCTTTAGCTTCGTGCATGCTAAATGCTGAATTTTCAGTCTGCAAGCAAATGAATGGTGCGAGAAACATTCTCAAAGCATTTGCTGATTCATGTGGTATTCCTTGCTTCAAGATTGACTCCAAATACATTTCAAATGTTTTCCCAGGTGCTGCTTCGTGCAAATGCGTTATTAGACTTGCTGATGTCAAAGATCTTCCTGCTGCTTTCCCGAACTTCTTCGGTCTCCTTGAATCACAATCGAAAGTTATGAAGTGCGAAACACATTTCAGGAAGCTTGAACTTAATAAATGGCAAACATTGATTCACGTTGATGAAGAAAAGGTTCCAACATGGTTAATGACAAGATTAAGGCCAATTTATCTCCAAAATGTTCCAGCAAAGGACTTCATTAAGAAGATCAACATGATTAGACCGGATATTCCAATACCGCCAACAATTTCTACAGAATATTTGTCAATGGCAATCAAGCAATATAATGCTCGTGGTTTGATTAATGGATACACGATAAAAGAAGAAGGTTTGTCGCAGCATATTTTCCATTTCGATGTTGCAGAATACATACTGACAAGCAAACTCGTTGTTCCAAAGGAACCATTATCCATCACAATACCAACATTCATCAAAGTTAAGATCGATGAATTAACAAGGATCTTCGATAAATTTGATGCATTTGCACCACACTCGCAATCTCCAGACTATCCAAATATTCCATACGCCACATCTATTGATATCTTAGCAAGAGATCATCAGATGACAATGTTATGCATTTATGCTGCTCTCAAGGAAAGTATTGATATCGCAAAGTTCCAACTTGTTTCAATTACAGATGATTTGATTATGTTTGAAGCTGTTGGATGTCGCCCAGTTGCTCTTAATATTTCCCAAAAGGCCGAAAATTTAAGTGCTAATGCTTGGATTTCTCCAGAACCAAGCGTTTTTGATATCATCCAAATCGCTTTGCAGCAGCCAGAAATTGTCAACGTTTACAATCAATTGGAACCATTGGCAAGAGTTTACGTTGGTGGAATATTAGACACAGATGAAAATATCCTTAACTCTGCATTGTCAAAGATAAACTTGATCAGGCGATTCTTGAAAGAAAATGCAGCTGCCGCAGCTATTACAACGATAGAAGCAGTCTTCGCTACTGGAGAAGCAGAATCAATTGGATTAACAAAACAGTTCGAACTTGACACTCCTTTCGCAATGAATATTCCAATATTGATTCAAGGCGAAATGTCATCAGGAAAGCGTCAGTATTTGAAAAATATGATCTTCCAGAAGACAAAGCCGGAAGACATTGTTCTTTTCTCCTCAGCATTCAATGAAACTCTTGATATGAGCATCATCAATCACCTTGAATTCATCACAAGAGGATTATTTGGTCCAAACTTTGATGGTGAAATCTACGCTTGCATTTTCGATATCCAATCTGCTAATAAAGAGATAAAGAAGTTCATTAAAGCTCTTGTAATGTTTGGATCTTTGTTCTTCAGAACATTCGACAAATATCAGAATGTTCGAGGTATCCACTTAATTTGCACAACAACAGATATTTCTTTGTTCAATGATATGGGCGTTCAATATTATTTGATCACAGAGTTCGATCACGATTTAGTTCAAGTTGATGAAATTACAACAACAGCAGTCAGGACAGAATCACTTGATATCCTTAGAGATTACATCATGGAAAGCAAAGATTTCCACAAAGCTATCGAATTCGCAAAATTCCTTCCGAATGTTCGTGACGAAACAGATTTCTTCGCTTTGACTTCAACATTCTTCGGTATTGATGCTGCTGTTAAAGCAGCACAACCATATAACTTCAGTGCAACGCAAATCAAAAGAATGCTAAACAAGAACAAAAACGACTGCGAATTCCTCTCAGACAAATTATTTGCAAGTCAGCTTTCTGAAGTCTTAAACAAGAACATGAGCGCAATTGTTATAACGGACACAATTTTTCCCGCGACAAAAATTGCTGGTGTTAATTATGTTGTATTGAATAACAGATTTAGAACACAGTTATTCTCCGCCCTTGTGAAAGCAGGCGAAACAAGACAGAAACACGCAATTATTTTCGACATGCAATCATTGAATGCTAATGAAGTTTTCAACATTATTGATTTCATTGTTCTTAATAATGAGTCTCCTGAGTATTCAACATATTTCGAACAAGCAGATATCCAAATCTTCAAGTATTACTTCGATCCTAATCGCCAAGACATCCCAATATTTGGAGAAGTTTGCAAGTATGCTTCATTCTTCATTGTTTGCACAAAAGAAGAATATGATACTATTATTCCACCATTATTCAAGAAGAAGATGTTAATAATCAGATATATGGATACAATGGACATATTAAAGGACAAACAACTCAAGTACGAAAGTATCACAAATATATTCAAAGAATATCTCACAATTAATCCATATTTGTTCGAAAGCATTGTTGAAAAGCGGGTCGGCTACTTCAAGCAAAATGCAATTAAACTCGAGCATATGCTGACGTACTTCGTTGATCACCAGAAGAAGATTTATGAGATGAAGCAAATGATCGAAGATATTTCAAGTGGATCAATTATTTCTGATGATCAAGAAGCTAAAATGATTGAACACAAAGACAATCTCAGAAAGCAAATTGAAGAAAAGAGAGAAGTATTGAGTAACTTGAACAAAGATGTTGAAGATAAACGAAGAAAGATCGCTTCATTGAAGTCCAAACTTTCAAAGACAATTCCTGAAGATTTTGACTCTGCTGTCAAATCATTAACATCATTCACATCTCTTGAACAAAAAAAGATGATGCACGAATGGATTGATAAGAAGGACCATATCTCTGAGTTCGCTCAAATGTTTGTTGATGTGTTTAGTTTCACAGGAATCAACAATCTCACTGAATGCTTTGGCGAAGCAGAAGATACCAAACTAGTTTTAGCTATTAAAAAGTTCCATTTGGATTCAGTTGATGCATTCCAGATCCAGAAGCTTGTTAATTACGGTTTAAACAGATCCGCTCCACCAGAAAAGTTGCTTCGTAAATTTGATGCCGATAGAGAAAAATATAGATCTCCGATTCCATTGGTAAATTATCTTCTTGACTTCATATGTATAATTTTGTTGTTCTGTGATTGCACAGAAGATGTTCATTCAATAACTCAATCAATGAATGAACCTCTTAATGAGATCGAATTAACAAAAGGAAAAATTGAACAACTCGAAACGAATCTCAAAGATTTAACAATTAGACTCGATAATCAAATAAGAAATGGAAAATGCCCACAGTGGATAATGGATGCATATATTGCCAATCCAACAATAGTCAAGAAATCTATTGAAATTGCTGAAAAATCAATTGCAAACATTGATAAGTCTCTTTCAATCTTCGAAAATATTGATCAGTCTGTTATAACATGGTCGGCATTCTTCACTGCTTTCGAGTTTGGTTTTGGAAACATTCCTGCAAAGAAGCGTCAAGAAATTTATACACAAATTGGAATCACAGCAGCTCCATTCACTTCTTCCAATAGAATGATTGAACAGCCACTGCTGTTTGACATTTTCTATCCTGTTCAAAAGAAATTCAGCATTTTCTCTCCATTATCGAATCCAGAGACAGATCTGATATCACCAGCAACTTCTACAATCTTCCCATCAATGTTAGTATTCGATTCCATTGTTGGCACAAGATTGCTTCCAACACAACCAACATTAAACGAGAAACCAAATCTTCCTGGTTATGATCTTCCATCTCCATTCATGATTTACTATGATCCACTCGATTTCATTGTTGAAACAATCATTGGCAATTATCCAAATTGCTCCGCTGCATTCACGAGTTCATCAGATTCAGTTTACAGTGTTTTCGTTCATGCATTATCAAATGGTTATCCAATTATCATTTACATCGACAGCTATGAAAGTGTTCATCCATTCTTTATCTTTGCAAGACACATAATGATGCAGCACCATGCCACAGGAACCATTTCTCATGAAGGAGAAGCATCAAAGGTTTCTTCTGCTGCAAAAATATTCTTCGTCACAAAACTGAAAGGAATCAACGAACCAGGAACAGTATTGGTTGATTCTTCTGTTGAAAACATCGCTCAAACGAAATGGTTCGAGCAATCCTGTGTCTTCACAGTCAACAGGCAAATATGCGAAGCATTTTCGAAAGACATCAATGCCATCGAAACGGCTTCAAGACAGATAATCAACCTATTAGCAAACTTGACAACAAATGATTTGATTCCATGGGAGACTTTCTTTCAAAACACAGCGGTTGTAAGTCAGTTCCAGCATGATGCAGAGCTAATAAATGATTTGTTCAGAATCACACATAACTCAATCAACTCAATGACAGCAATAACTGCTCCATCCAATGAACATCCATCATCAATACACAGATTCAAACAATTCACATCACTCTGCATTGCTCTCGCTAACACAGAGTCACAAATATTCAACGATGACCTTAAGAACACTTACATGCTGCAAGTTCTTTCATCGTTGCAAGAGTTTTGCAGATCGAGAGACAACACGCCAATGGCTCCGATGACAACATTAACCGGATTTGTAGAAATGGTTTTCTACTTCACAAACATCATCTATTCATACGAAAGAATCCAGTTCATGGTTGATTTCGAGAGATTATGCATGAAACCAAACTTGCAAACCCAATATTTACTCTTTGAACAATATTTCCCGAATGTAGGAGAAAAACCAATTGCGAGAATTTTCCAGAGATTATTGAATCATGTTGCTGGACGATTTATGAGTGTACCTCGCTCATTCTTCAATTTCGCGACACCAGACACACTTCCTCTTCCAGGCCCAAGACCAGTTGTTGTCATCGTAGACAATTTGATCCCAACAGATCTTTACAGTCGTGCGATGTCACAATTTTTGACAACGAAGGATATGACGTTGCTTACTGTTGGTTCTTTCTCAAACCAGAGTTTATCAACGCCAATGTCTGTGAACACAATCATCAAAGGATGCAGCGATAAAGGTGCAATGCTATTGCTCATCTTTGATGAAATGATGCCAAAGTATGTTATTCATGCATTGCTGCACTTCACACATATCAACAAATTCTCGAACTATTACATTTTAGTCAGCGAAAATCTTTACAGCAAACTTCCACATATTCCAGATGCATTTATCACTCGAGTTTGCAGACCAACTTCTTTGTTTGGTGCCTCAAGATTCCTCAATATCACTCCGTATTTCCACAGACTCAACATCAAGACTTTGCGTCCATTCTTGTACTTCAATCTTGTTTTCTCTCACAGAAGAGATTTCCCATTGCGTCTTCAACACATTATACCAATGGTCACATACACTCGTGACTTATGGGAGAACAACTTGATGAATATGCCTTCATCCAGAAATCTCTGGAAGAACATCATTTCTTCGCTCTTCGGTACTTTAACTGATTTAGATGTCGTGAAAGAGAGTTATAGCGCACTTTTAGCGAAGTTCTTCAGAGATTCAATTCCAGTAATGCCATCGCAGAACAAAGTTGATTATCAGAATGACTCTACATATTCAACAGAGCTCCCACCAACACCGTCTGAAGCCGGAATGATTGTTTCCTTTGGTGATGAGTTTGGAAATCAGTCCACTCCATCGTGGACAAAGCAGGTCCAAAACAAGTTCTTTGCAATTGGAAGAATCCAAAATGCAGAGTTAGTAATCGAAAACTGCATCTTGCATAATGCCAGATTCAAGAATGAAATGATTGGTTCATCTGGTGATAACACTGTTACAATAAGTGTTCTTTCCTCTGCTCCAGAAGAAAACTTATCCCCGCAATCTTGCAGAGTCGATGTTTATGATGGACATGACAAGGTTGGTTCTGTGTCAACTCTATTTGATGGTAATCTGGAAACACTTTCTTACTCATCGGTTTTCATCCAGTTGCCTCAAAAATCATAATATTTTATTTTTGTATTTTATATATAAACTATGTTTTGTTATTTCTTTAATCAATATTTCTTTTATAATGATATCTGATGATTGCATCATTTTAATTGTAAAATAAACATCTTTCTCATTAAAAATACCAAGAAATAGTATTGAAATAATGTTTCTTAAAGACGACTAAAATTGGGTCGAAAAACTGCATTATATTTTCAGATGTGTTCACTCTATAAAGTTGAAATATTAATAAATAGTTATTATATCATTTTTACTATATTATTCCGGTTAAGAATTTTTTAAAATACTATGGATTCATAATGATTTTTAATATTATTGTTTTCGGCTGTCACTTTTCATGCTAGTCCCCCCTTAATAAGTTTTTGTTTGTAATTGGTTTTGTTTTAAAAGTGTTTCAACGATGATGTCGTATCGTTAAATCTGAACCAATACCTTTTATGTCACCAGGCCCAGGAAGTTTATCAAGAGGAATTTCTAACTTAAATCCTGCTGCTATTATTGCTTCTCCAACTTTTTGTATAACAGCTCCAACATCAACCACAATATCAACATTATCTAAAATATAGTTAATACATTTGTCTGGAATACATGATACATAACATTGTCTAGAAATAGGTAAATTTTCGTTGTTGATATCATAAGTTGGATACCTTTTGAAATAATTAACACCAAATTTTTTGGACAGATCTTCTAACCAAAGTCTCTTTTGCAATAAATAGCTGTCCAACTCAACAGCAGATCTACCTTTTGCATGAACATCACATTTATCAAAGCACTTGAATGAACTGCCAGTAAAACATCTATATTGCGTAAAAACTTTAATTGATCTTTCATTGATACATTTTCAAATTGTAATTCTTGGAATATGGAAAATATTTGCGGAGATTTTCAATCATTGCGTTGTAATTAACAATTCTTCGATTCTTTTCCCTTCTTTCTAAATATACATTTATTTTGTCGCTTGGCTGGCGTTCTGGTGAAATTCCATAATAGTTATAAATATCTTTCCGCACTTCATCAACAAAGTGAAAATAATCAAAATAAAAAGCTTCAATATGACAAATTGGTTCTGTTCCATACTTATAAACACCAATATGAGCTGTTTCAGAAATGGCCACATAAATTGCATTTTCTAATGGATGTCGTGTTATAACATAATTTATCTCATGTAGTTGATTTGATGCCATTTTTATATCGACAATATGATAATTTACTGCTTTAGCGCCAAAAGCAGTTTTCCAAATATGATAATTTGCAATAAATTGCTCAACATAATAATGCCATGGCTTTTCTTGGAACCACTGCGCGTGAGTAAAGAAATATTGTCCCTTTTTAATCTTTTGATTTGAAATGTTTCCGATTTCACTTTTCAAATTAATTAATTAAACTTATCGCTTTCGAGACATCTTGTATGCACATAACCTAAAGGTGAGCGGAAGTTTATAGGATATTGAGTAAAAATAGTTCCAGTATTAGAATTATCGAATCTCATATTTGAAATATTGCATAACAGTCCAAAATTTCCTTCGGTACAACTTACTTGGTGTGAAGTTTCATATACCAAATGTGATTCTAAAATGGCGTCTTTCTCATAGATAGTTATATTTTGAAAACCATCAATATTGATTTGTTTATCCTTTTTTACAAAACTTTTTCAAGTCAGTAGTTCCTATTGGATGCTCTATTGTGAATTTGTAATCTTTAATTTTTTTTTACTCTCGATATAAACAATGAACGACGAAAAGCTTAGATAGCTTTTATCAGAAAAGAAAACATTTATCAAATCATGCACACAGAGCATTTACTACAATTTCCACAAATAGGACTAAAACAAAAGGGAAATACATTCATGAATGGCAAATGACAAAAGGTGACGATTTTGACAAAGAAGAAATGTTTTAAATTTGAAATGTTGGATAAATGATCTATATAATAGCTAAAAAAAGCACATCAAATCAGAATAATTCCCTCGTTCATATATCATTACATGAAAATAAGAAAGGTAATTTGTCATTTTACATTGTAAATTATTATTTTAATACTTTGCAATACAAACTTCCCTTTTAGCAGTTTTACATTACAGATATGTTGGAAAAAATTTTTAAACTTTTTTCTGTTGATGGAGACTCTGATAGAGCCTCTTCCTTTTTATAATACAAGGTACGACGATTGTTTTCCGCAAGAGTTCGTTAATGAATTCAAAAGCCCCAACAGGGATTACAACAAACTTAAAGAAATAGTTAAAAATCATGCGGCTTATTTGGAGAAATACTATCGATCATACAACCAAATATACAATAATTTGCTCAACCTTCTGCGTGGAGGGCTCGAATATATCGCAAAACAAAATATGAATTTATTTTATATGGAACCAATCTTGGGAGAAGAGAAATACTATGATGACAAAGATATATCCAATGTGGTCGTGGGAAATCTTGAGCCAAATCAAGTACTTCAGTTTCTTTCAAAAGAACCTCAATTACACGACGAAGATTACGTTCAATTACTTCATTTTGGCATTTCTAAGGAGCACTTCCCTCGTGCCAAGCTTCAAACTATTCATAATTTCATCAAACAAACAGCAAATTTTCCTTTTGATCCAAATCGAATAAATGTTATTTCCAAGAAGATTTCAGAGCAGGAATCCATTGAACTTGCAAAGATTATACAATATTATGATTATCCGGTTGAGAATTGGACTAAAAATGGAAGTCCTTTACTTGAATTACTTCAAAACTCCGATACAAGGACGCTTAACATTGACAAGGTTGATGAAAATAAAACCAAGACGTTTGTCATGCTCCAGAACAGTGAAGGAATTTATCTTTTCGATTTAGCGAATCAGCAATTCACATTCAATGGAAATACAAGGACGATTTCCGATATTTACGAGTATGTTCTACTATCCGTATGCATTGTTAACGGAAAACTCATCTTTATCGGAAGAAAAAGTTATACAGTTTTCATTACGAAATTTGATGATGACAAAGTTCCTAAAAAGCCAGAAGTTGTTATTTCCACGAACACTCAAGTGGATGTTTCGAGTTTCGAGTTCAGTATCCATATCTTTGAACAGCAATTATATATTTATTCCAAAAATTATCTTATCGAAGTGTTCAATCTTGTCGATTGTTCGCAATCTTCCGAGAGCCCACTTTTCTACTTCTTCACCAGCATAAACACAGAAAAAGGAAATCTCTTTACGGTCAATGCAAGTTCGAATCATTTGATTATTGAATATCAAAATATTGAACCACAAGAAAGATACATACAACTTATCAGACCAGGATCCTGTTATTCAAGCATCACAGCAGCATCGATTATTGCAGGTGATATGATGTCTGAGATTACTTCATCTCTAATCACGATCATTAACGGCAAAAACATAAGTAATGACTATGTTTTCCAAACAGCTAATAACATTGAAAGTGCTCTGACATTATACAAAAAATTACACGCTCTTGTTATGCCACAATCAATGATGAGATTTTTGGACATTTTAATCATCAGGTTTTTGATCTTGAACTTGAGACAGCTTTATTCTCTGAAACAAGCAATTAGTGCAGACAAACAAAAATCTATCAGTCAGATCCTTGTAAATACGATTCCAACAATGCCATATTTGAACTCCCTTGACATGCTTTTTAGAGCAATCAAATATGGCGTTTATTGGCCTTCATTGATTCGAAAACTTGACCACGATTACTTTAAAAATGAGATAGTTGATGTCAGTGAATTAGTCAATTTACCACAAGGCTTGTTCGTCAATTTCCAACGCATTCTTTTGAACAATCCTAATATAGACGAAGTTTACAATATACTTGTGACTTCATTTAATAATATGTATACAGTCATTAAAATCAGAGAAAAAAGTTTGAGACAAACAGACGAAACGCAGGCAAATAATGCACAAGTTGAAAATGCAGAACAAACCGACGATGAGGTCATCCAAGATGGACCAATTAATGGCGCCCAAAATGCTCAAACGAACACAAAAGCTGTTTTTGATGAAGAATTCGTTGATATTATTCAAACGTCTTTTATGGTGATTGACAATATTATCAAAAATTATCCCAGGAAGATTAGATATGCCAAAAGACTCTTTAAGAAGCTTCTCATCATTTTGAACTTGATTCCAATAGGTTTTAAGATGGCTCATTGCATTCTCAAGTGCATAGACGAATTCATGAGTACAGATCTCGAAGAATTACTTGATGATTCGAATTTTATAGAAGTCGATGAGTTCTTTTCATCAGATCAGTATGCGTTGACAAATGCATCAACAATTTCTCTATTATCAACAATATTTGCACCAAAGGATCATTTTGGAAATTCAGAAACAATCATACAAACAGAATTCAATTCCATTACTGTTACAGATAAGACATTTATCAACGGCAGTCCGAATAATAACATTTTAATGAGCAACGAGGAATTCTCATCAAACAAGCCTTCAATAACAGTGAATGGTGGCTTTTTGGAATTGCAGATATCCGGTAATCCAAGAGACACTCAACTTGAGATACAATCTCTGATAACTCAGCTTCCAGAGCAATCCAAGGGTCCAAAAATATATGACACAATTTACTCACTATACCCAGTCCTTATCGATAGAGTTGCAATTAAACTTATGAACACAATTCCTCCTACAAAGTTTGAACAACAATTCCGGAATCTTCTTCAGCTTAATGACTATTATTGCTGTATTGATAATCAGAATGAAGAACAAATAGAAAATGTTCGAAAATCTATGTTAAAATTAACAGAGTCGGATAATTTTGCGACAGGATCTCTTGCTTCTAATATCTTTGAACTTTGCAAAGATAGATTTGCTAGCAAATCTCCAATAATTATAAAGTTTGCAATTAAGCTTTTTATTGCTTTTGTTTGGTCATGTGGTTATTTGAAAGAGTTTGAAGGATTCATTCAAAAAAATCCTACCAAGAAAGATACTGATAAATTGTTTCCATCATTATCAGATATCGGGAGAAAAGTTCTTCCTTTTCTGAAATCATTAGCTTCGCATAATCAAACAGCCAAGAAAACAGGCGATGAAGGACCATTTATTGCCATTCAATCTAATATAGAAGCTAAGTTTAAATTAATATTTTCAAAGGAATTTGTTAAGGTTAATGATCCAAATGCAAAAGCCGAAAGACTGAAGATGCTCAATGAGTTTTTCTCATTTAGTATCACAATGCAAATGTATCACGAAGCAAATATACAAAGAGCTCATAGGAAAAAATTACCCAAAATGGCTCAGGATCTTCTTATCGATTTTCTTGACAGCGATCTTCATGAAAAATATCCTTCCTTATATCGAGCGTTCATTCAGCGTATTCATATTCCAAATGATTCGTTCAAGCAGAAAATTTTCGATAAAGCTCTTGAATTTAATGACGAATGCATTAATATTCATCTTATTCAGTTTTGCAATGATCCAGAATCATTTTCCTCTCTGGCCAAATCACTTCGATGCAAGATCGAATGCGAAAAAATTCTTTGCCAAATGCTATATGCTTTAAATCCAAGAACAATGAATAAAGTTCAAATCCCAGAAGTTGCAACTGCAACTCAAATCGAAAAATTGAATAAGCCATCGATTGCTGCTTACACACCAAATTCAACAATGTATTTAATCCCTCCATATATTAATGAATTTAGAAGTAATGGAGCAAAGAATCTGCTAAACATAATCAATACTCAAATCAAAGATGGACTGAGCAATGCAGTGCTTACAGCAATGATAGCATTAGGTGCAGATATTTACACTTCTTCTATAACCAAGTTTGTCATGGTTAATGGTCAGAAAATGCCTATAACCAAAGTTAGTCTTAAAGAACAAAGAAATTCTCAAGCTGTATTTGAAGTTCCTGTTCCAAATTTCACAATTGACAATGAATTAATTGAAACAGTCAAATTATTATTGAAAAAATATGATTTCAATACCGAGAGTTCTCAGTATGCTGTTAAAAACTGCATTATCATTTCATTTATTGGCCATCTCTTTGAGATAGCTCCAGACAAAAGGAAATTTGCCTCAAACTTTAATCACATTTTCTTGAATGACATAAGTCCAAAAATCAAGCAATTTAATCCTCCAAACTTAACGAATACAAAGTATGTCCAGTTAATTCGAAACAGTTTGAATATGACTGCCATCACAGATAAAAAGTGTGATAGATTTATAGGACTCACACATTTTACAAAAGCTGAGAAAAACTATATCAGGGGATCTGACGCATGTACTTCGTTCTTTGCTTACAGTCGTCAAGTTGATAATCTTTCTGGATTGCAAATCTCCTTAAAAGAATTCGCGAACACTATCAAATATATTGGATTCGTCGATGAGGATTGGAATCCAATCTTCTTGTCACTGTTTGATAAAAACATTTACAAAGAGAATGAGTATACTTCATTCAATAATTTCAGCTACGATTTCATCATAAGTTGCAATGACAATTATTTAGACTTTGGAAACACAAGGATTGATTGTGGTGAGTTCAAAAAGCTTTGGTTTTTCATTATAACAGTTTGTGATCCATCAGTTATCGAATACAAATATGTTAAAGTCGAAAGGAAGAATAAAACCATCGCAAAAATGACACCGCATAATTTTGACTTGAAGTCGATATTCCCACGAATTTGCCTCGGAAAACAAGTTTCTCTCCCAGGATTTTGCGATGTATCCGTTGTTAAAATTCAAAATCATTTCAAATATTCAATTGAAGCGATTCACAACTCTAATGAATATTCTGATTCTTATGATGTATCCACTCATCAAATAAAGGCCCAAACAACGCCTTTTGATACCGTAATTCAGGCTGCTTGTCTCAGAAATAAAATTGGCAATACGGAAGAACTCAAAGCGCAGCACTTACAGAATTGCCAAAATTATTGTGTTTCAATGCTGAAATCATTGCTTGTATACTATACAGATGATATCATTATCGATGCGACAATAAACATGCTTGGAAAACTCACTGTAAGCAGCTCAAAGCAAGAATGCGATGATATTATAGCTCTTATGGGTAAGAATAAGGACAAAGTTCTTAAATTGATCCGCGATAAAATGGCCGAATTCGATTCTTCAATATCGAAATGCTCAACAATAGCTGCATTAAACGGAAAACCATCAGGAAGGTATCAACTTGCATATTTCTACGCTTGGTATTTCCAAATTCTTATTCCAAAAACGTTCGATAATGGTATTAATTTCATGTTTGATTATCAGAAAACATGCACAGCATTTATTCCATATATTCACCAAACGTTTAAGCAATCAATACCAAGCGACTTGAATGTTGCAAAGCGTTATCTTCAATTTTTCGATCTTCCTCAGATTGTTGATCCAATTGGTGATTGCAAATCGTTCCGCGACTACTTGAATAATCTTGTAACATCAATCTTTACCAAAGATCCATCATTTATTATTAAGAATCAACCTCATTCGCCTTTGGTAACGAGATGTGCATCAGATCTTTGCAACGGACTGCTATCTCTGGGCCAGGGTGCTTCAAAGGGTGCCGCAAGAATGCCACCACTTATTCTGTACGCTCATGGTCCAAATATCGGTCCAAGATGGGAAAAGGCACTTTTCAAGAACAGTACTAACACAGCTTATCCTATTGAAGTTAAGAGATCAGAAAATAATACAGCAATCATAAATTCGTCTAATTACAAGAGTAATCTTTCAGATATCAAGGCCTATAGATATCACTTTGGAAGCGATCCAAAACAAGTATTGCAAGAATGGAATGAGTATACTACAAAAGATTATCAGGATTGCATTAAGAAGCTTTGCATCCCAATTATTAACCACTTAATTGTTGATACGAATCTGAATTATCCTCCATTAATTATTTATTTCACTCACATTTGCATTTCAAAGATGGTTGAAGTTCCAATTGAATACTTTGACCTTGACGGACCAAGGAATTCAATCTACAATAGACTGGAATTTAAAGTTGGAGAATATATAAATGATTTAACTGATTTTGTAAAAGCGAAACAAATCCCGATGCTGGAAATTGATATCAGTAAAACGCATTCATTTGGTGTACCATACAACAGGGCCATCAAAATTATTGAGGTTCTGGCATCCAGCAAATCAAACTTCCCGGGCGGACTTGGCAAATTCAGGAAATCACCAATCCTTTATTTCACAAAGTATAACTCCAGCGGCTTGGATGCAAGTGGTCTTTTCAAAGATTCATTTTGCAGAATGGTTGATGAATTAATGGATATCAACTTTAATTTCTTTGCAAAGCCACCAACAACACTCAACACAGATCCAAAATACCTGGTTCCATCAGTTAATTTATCCAAAGACATAGCAAAGGCAATTGGTGCTATTATTTCTGGAGCAATTTGCACAAACACTACTCAAAAGGCTTGGAATGTTGCCCAGTTCGTATGGGACTTCTTAGTCACTCCTGACGGAACCAACATCAACGAAATCGTTGATTGTGAAGATGTTGGCTATCTCAATAGTCTCAATAGAGTTATGTTGAACATGAAGGAAGGTTTCAATTATTATCTACCATATAATTATATTCAAGGATTATCTGGTGAGTACATCAAGCTTCTTGTCTGCGGTCCGAAAACTGTTCTTGATTTCAATACATTCTGTAAACTTATTGATCCAAGGTCTAGTCAATCTGTTGTCGAAACAATGAAAAATGCCATCGTGGATTTCTCGAAGCAAGATTTCGAAAAGCTTCTTTTCTTCATAACAGGAAGCGATACTCCAAAGATAGGAAAAGATTTCTCCATTACTTTTCAATGTTTGACAGCTAATGTTCCACCAGATGAGAGAGATTATGATCTTCCTGTAGCGCACACATGCTTCAATTTACTTGATCTCCATCCATTTAAGAATGCGGAAATTCTTAAAAGCAAGCTACTAATTTCAATTTATTCTGTAACAGTAATAGAAGATTAATCAGAGTGAGACCTGTCACCTTTCCGCGACTGTAAACTATTCAATCTCACTTTTTGTTTGGTCGGATAGAATTTTGGTTGATTTAACATCATATTCTTCTTTAAGTCCTCATCAAAGAAAATCATAATTTTCATTCTGGTTACCGAGATACAAATCGCATCTTTGTTCCAGTTTTGAAACCATGGTGTTATCTCTTGTTGACGTATGCTCTATATTCTATATGTATCAATGCCACTATCCAAGCACGTCATTGTCGGTAAGACCATAATCTCGAAAAATTTATCTTTTTCTACAGTACGTATTGAGAAAATCTGATACGCTACAATGATACACATCAGCATCCCTATGCAAAGTCACTATTCAGAATACTCAAATTATCACAATGATGCACGTTTATAATATATGCGAAATACAACAATTCGATTTTAAGAAACAACTAACTCACAAATACATTAACTGCGTTACGCTGTATGATTTGTGTATAGTAAGTGCACATAAATATACTTTTCGATATTTTGCATTATTAAATTAATCGAGCTCGTCTTTAATATCATTGGATTTACATTATTTGCTTCTTCTAATGAATTGCAGCCCAAAATATTCACGCAAAAAATCAAATGCACATATATTCAGCTCAAACTCCTCAGAATTCGTTGTCCTTGTATCTTTTACCAATCGCACTTTAGTAATTGAAGAAATCATAAAAATTTAAAAATCTTAATTTTCAATATCTTAATTGTTAGAAGGATCTAGTTAGCATTCGCTACAACATAATGTATATACTTTATTATGGCGACTATTTACTCTAAACACAAATTTAAATTATATCTCCAAATTCATTTACAGTAGAACATCTATATTCAATATAAAAATATAGTTGTTTCTGAATAGCTTATCTTATTATGTAAATATGCAAAGCATATCTATGAAACATTTTGTGCATATATAAAATAACTTTTATTTATAATTTAATATCAATTGATTTCTTATTTACTGACTCTACTGGACCTTTTGAACTGCTTGCATAAGTTTTTTTAGATGATTTGCAATTGCAATTCATGGAATGTTTAGCAACAGGATTAATACGTCTATATTCATGGATTGATGGTGGTGGTGGCGCAGAATTTTTGCTTTCAGAGTCTTGTTCGCTGACATGAATTTTATCTTTGGATATTTTCGGCAATGCTTCTGAAGGAAGATTGATAGTTATAGCATTTTGGGAACTTTTTATAAATGTTTCCCTCATTTGCATTTTAACTTCATCTGTAATTTCAACATATTGAATAATGTTTTGGATTACTTCTTGAATTTCTTTGGAGTCCATCAATGTTTCGAAGTTTGTCATAGTATTCTTTTCACCTCTTTCTGTGTCATCATTTTTGAAATCATCTTCCTGTGATTCTCCAAAAATAATGCAATTTGCTGAGTATCCGTTGTTATTCAAATTATATTTAATTGCTTTTGTTAAGCAATCAAAATTATCTTCAGAAACTCCGAGTAATTTCTGAAAATAAAAATAAGATTGCGAAACTTATTGGATTGAAGCACGATAATTAATATTTCTGTCTACATTACCAGCACAGTCAAGATCGTTGTTGTAACTTTGATAAAGTTTGTGAAGATGTTTGACAAGTTGTTAGTAGTATATGTTTGGGGGTTGATTGTCAGAATTTACATATTATATATAGTGGGGATAATACCCAATTATATATAGTGAGAAAAACTAAGTTATTTTTTTTATTATTTAAATTTTTATTTCTTACAT
>JALKBU010000618.1:0-30585 GCA_023091735.1 Trichomonas tenax | reverse complement strand
TATTGACACTTTTCCATTTTTCCCGCGCAAAAACGTCACTTTCCTTTATATTTGACATTCTGACTCTATATGTCAAACATAATTTACATGTCAGAAAAGCACGTTGTTCTATTTTGTCCCAGTCCCCAAATTTTCACAGTCTTTGAGTTCAATCCCGATAAAAAAGAAGGTAATCCATTACAAGAAGTTGTTAAATTAATTTTAAATAGTATATATGGAAAAACTATTTTAAATCCTATTAATGATAAAATTAAATTTATTGATGAAAATGATGCCACACGTTTTATAACGAAGAACTATAATAATATTATTAAATTAGAAACTTTAAATGGATCTAATAAAGTTATATTTAAATTACAAAAATCAATAGTTAGATATTTTAACTTTTGTCTATTAGGAATTAATATATTATCTATATCTAAGAGAATTATGAATGAAGTGTTCTGTACAGCTGAAGATCTAAACAGTACAATTCTTATTCACTTTATTTTATTTTTATTTAAACATATGACATTAAGACAAATACCATTAAATGCTTTATTTACATCTGATGATAAATATTCATACAGAGATAAAAATAAATTAAATCGTATTTATTTTAAATTTCCAGAGAATTGGTTATATAATAATTTTAAAGATAAGATTATTGGTATAACAGATATGTATATTACAAAAGGATTTAGATTTATTGATTTCATTATTAATGTTAAACAATATCGATTATATTTAGATCCATCTACTCCAACATTACCAGAATTAATAAATGAAAAACAAATAAGAGAACGAAAGTTCTTTGATGTTAGTATATTATTAAAAGATTTGTTTATAGATACTAATACAGAATTGGATAAAGAATTAAATAACCCTAGTAGTATATATGCTTATAAATCTGATGGTTCTAAACCTGATCAAATATTACATTGTTAATTTAAATATACTGATGATCACATTGCTACATTTAATTTAGTATGTCAATATAACCAATTACCAGGAGATCAAAGAACATATACAGGTTATAGATATTGGGTTGAATTTTATTTTATTTATGCTAATGATGATTTTAAGAATATTATTAATTATGATCAATTAAAAGAACGTATTGAAAAAACCACAGATATAGTTACTAAAAATATATGGGATAGAAATAGTTGTATATTATATAGTAATATAGCACAAGAAGTTAAAGATGAATATCTTGGTCACACACGAAAGTATTCATTATCATATATTAAGTATTTTAAACTAAAAGGTTTTAATGATGAATTTTGGGTTGACTTATATTCAACAGTTGATCATAAATCACCAATTATATTACCAAAAGATAATAAAGATCAATTATATATAGAAGCAATACTATTAGATGGTAATATAGCAGTTTTATAATAAATATATATTTTAATGTTTATTTTTATTCTTTGGATTAATCGAATGATATACAACTGGTTCATTATGAAATTCACTACTATAAGTTTCTAATAATGATGGTTTTGGTTTAAGATTATTATGAAGTAAACTCTCTTTTACATTATCCATAGGTTTATTTTCAGATATAGATAACTTAGGTTTATTTTGTTCAATATTAATATTATTATTTTCAGATATAGATAACTTAGGTTTAGATTGTTGTATTTCAAAACTATTATTATTTGATATATTTAATTTAGGTTTCTCTGGTAAATTATTAGGTATAACTGTTTCTCTAAGATTTTCAAGAGTTCTAGGTTGATCATAAAAATAAGGACTAACTGTAATGTTATTAACTGGTTGAATAACAGTATGTCTATTAGATGTATTACGTTTTGATTTTCTTTTATATGATCTCTTTGTTTTTCTATTATAGGTTTTATGTTTATTAGCCATTTAATTATTTTTAAACTTGTATTTATTTATGTTTACTAACTTGTATTTTACCTGTTTTAGTTTTAGTTACAATGAAATTAGGATCTTCAATACCATTGTTATAATTTTCGATTATTTGTTCTCTTTGATTTTTAGTTAATGTTCCCTTATTAGATTTCTCAGATTTATTTAATTGTTTGATTCCTTTATCTAATAGAGTTTCATAATTATCAATTAATTTGTTTACAGATTTCATGAATACCTTTTTAAGATTTGATTTAACATAATCCCAATCTGGTGGTTTAGCATTAGGATTTGTTTTAACCATATATTTAAGAATTGTTAGCTTTCCATCATCAGTAGCTATATTTGCTATAGTAAATAAATCGTTTTTAGACTCTCTTACGAATAATACTTCTTCACGATCCGATAAATCAAGTTTTTCACGATCTACTCATACATCTCTAATATCCATTAAGTTTCTAAATAATGGTGTTACTTCATAATCATCGATATCCTCGATATTATTTTCATCAACTGTTACAGTATTAACAAAATTAGGTTTGTCTGGTAAATTATTAGGTATAAGTGTTTCTCTAAGATTTTCAGTTGGTTTATCAGGATTAACTATAATTGGATCAATACTTAAACTATTATTAGATATACTTAATTTAGGTTTAGATGGATTAATATTAATAGCATCATTATTAGATATATTTAATTTAGGTTTAGATTGTTGTATTTCAAAACTATTATTATTAAATATATTTAATTTAGGTTTAGATGGATTAATTGAATGATGTTCAACTGGTCCATTATAAAATTCATTACTATAAATATCTGTTATTTTTGGTTCAATCTTATCTAAATAGTTATTAGTATATAATGCTATAATTGTTCTAAATGACTTATCTAAGTTATGTCTAAAATCTCTAATCATATTCTGTATATTTCTATCAGCTTCATTAACAACAATAGACTTTTTATAATCATCAGAATATCTTAATACTGTCATTAATGATCTTAATATTTTAAAGGTTTCTTCAGAAGGTATTTCCTTATCAAGATATTTCTTAATTAAATTCCAATCACTCAATATATTTACTTCTTTCTTTTATTTTCGTGGTGAATTCCCAATAGTTTTATATTCAACTGGTCCTCCACGAAATTCATCTGAATAAACATTCAATGGATTTGTAGTTGGTTTAACTCCTGAATCTTTATAAAATCCAGATGAATAAGTATCAAGTAAAGAAGGACCTGTTTTATAAATATCTAAATTCTCTTGTTCTTTATTTTTATTTTTATATTCATCTGAATATGTATTTAAAACTGATTTTTTCTTAATGCGCTTAATTCAAAGATCAATATATTTATTAAAATTAATTTTTGTATTTTTATATACATTTACTTTTTTATTATTTGTTTTATTATAATGTTTTTGCTCCAGCAAGATTTCGAATACTTTCAAGTCCATCTATTAATTTATTTGCTAATTTACCACTTATAGTTTTTTTGTTTTTTTATAAACGAACTATAAACGTTAGCAAACGCTTTCATTTTAATTAATATAAAGCATTGGGATATAATCTTTTTCATATATTACTTCTAAACAAATACTTATAGGTGATTTGATTTCTATAGGTTTATCGAATTCATCTACTAATGTAAATTCTAAGTTATTTAATTCATAAGGTTTTATCTTGATATAGTTTCCAGGTGTTTTACTAATAATAGGTACAAATGGTAATATAAATTCTTTAATGTTATACATTATAGACATATATTCTAATTTCTTTTCATTAGTTATTCGGATATATTAGTAATATTAGATTTAATAAATAAGTTATTATCATAATTAATAATTGGATGTGATGGTATTGTTATAATATTATCTTTCTTTGATAATGGTAATGATGTATTATATAATCCTAATATTAATTTAGCTCTATGAGAACAATCTAATATATTTATAATATCACCAGATAATTCTAATGTCATATCTTTATTATAATTTACTATGATTTCATCTCTAAATATTACTTGTTGTAAGTATTCTGAAATTGATGATAATCTAATGTTGTAATTGTTTTAAAATAATAAGTTTTAGTGCTATAAAATGTTTGTATTTTTATGTAATCGTTTTCATCACATAAAAGTATAATTGAATTGAAAGAAACGTTTTTAATACGTATCATAATATTCTCACTATCATATAATGGTATTTCTGTGTTAATATTAATCTTATTGTAATTTACTGGATCTGTCGATTTCAAATAGAAATACATGTTTTATTAATTTTAAAATGTCAGTTGCTCCTTATTCATATATTAGCGAAAGATATAAGTGTTTAGTATTTGGTAAATACAGATTAAGTTTTGATAATATAAGTTTAATATTATTTGATGGTAATACATTATGAAGGATTTATATAGATAAAACATTTGATCCAAGACAAACAATAGTATATTTACCATTTATATCAAATAATGATATTATATTTAAAGAAAGTACAATTGATGAATCCATTAGAGATTCATTAACACATGATAAGGGTGATACTGGACCACAAGGACCTAAAGGTGATAATGGTGTTGACGGAAGTACTTCAAGTTGGTTATTAAATTTGATTAGTATTGGATTAACTGCCACTGCTTGGTCAACATTACAAGACGAGATAAATGCTCTGTGGTCTTATATTGGTGGTGATACTGGTATGGATCTAGCAACTGATACGTTTAATAACTTTGGTAATGATGGATCTAACTTCTCTCAAAGGATTAGTAACTTCGTAAGACGTATATCAAGTGGATACCAAGAATTATCTACAACATTAAATCAAGCTAATAGTATACTACCAGAAATAGCAGATGCTGTAGACTTTGAAGGATTGGATGTATTACAAGACGCATTTGAACATCTAAACACTGTAAGAAATGACATAACACTATTTGATACAGTATTACCTCCAGATTGGTTTGATTTCCCAATTGTAATGACTAGAGAGTTAAAATTGAATGGAATTGTTGAAAGAGATGCTAATACACGAGACTTCCAATTATTTGAAAAGATCATTAGATTGTATCCAACTTTTAAATTACTATTAGATGAAGTTTTACATAGAATAGAAAGTAAGAAGTTTAGTGTTGATCGAAATAGTAATCTTTATTATAATACTATATCTCTAATGTTAATAGCACATCTCCAAAACATTACGAACACATTGTTCAAACATAAAGCTGAAGATACAGATGTTAAAAGTATTAAAACTAATGTTAAAAGTGTTAAAACTAATGTTACCGATATTAGTGCGAAACTTGATAACAAACTTGATAAAGGTAATAACGAGATCATATATGTACATGAGATTAAAGGATTTGTTAAAAAGGGTAGAGATGGTTAGTAGTATAGTAGGGGGTACCGATAGAACCCCATTATATATATAGAGGATGTATTCCAACATATATACAATATTATATAGAGGATGTATTTCAACATATACAATATTATATATAGAGGATGTATTCCAACAGATGATATAGACGATATAAACACATTAATTTTTAAGTTATTTTTTAAAATTAATTTTAATTTTTTATTTTGAGTAAAAGGACTCATTAATGACATCATCAATACTTAAACAATTATTAAGTGAATGTAAGACGAAGGAAGAAGTTAAGGCTTTAATTTTACTTCATCCTGAAATTCAACAAATGGAAACGAGAGCTTTGAATCATTATGTGAATATTGATGGTTTCACTTTTGTTCGACACTATGGGAAAGTGTATTTCAACAAAAAACATAGAAACAGTTATATAAAGCGTGTTTATGATCTGAGGGGTCCAGACTCTTCACAAGTCTTTTAAATCTAGTTGAACACGTTTATATTACTCAAAAATAAGTTCATTTAATTTTAAATCTAATTGAACACGTTCATTTATTTTTAAATTAATTCAAATATACCTAATTTATCATCTGTTGGTGAAATAATATTTGGTAAATAGTTTAAAAATTCATATCCATGGTTCCGCTTAATAAAATGTTCCTCCATATATTTTTTATATGTTTCATATTTAATGTTTCTATGTGTGTATTTTGGATTATATTGTTGAATTTCTTTTCTACTCCATCCTTCAGGTCTGCTATATATTTCTTCGTCTTACATTCACTTAATAATTGTTTAAGTATTGATGATGTCATTAATGAGTCCTTTTACTCAAAATAAAAAATTAAAATTAATTTTAAAAAATAACTTAAAAATTAATGTGTTTATATCGTCTATATCATCTGTTGGAATACATCCTCTATATATAATATTGTATATGTTGAAATACATCCTCTATATAATATTGTATATATGTTGGAATACATCCTCTATATATATAATGGGGTTCTATCGGTACCCCCTACTATACTACTATGGTTATGTTATTAAGAATGATGACGGAACAGAGAAAACAATACTACCAGTATCACCACACTCATACAGAATGCAGTAATTTTGCACTGTTCGCCGATATAATTTTCTCATATTTTGTGATGAACTAATATTGATGTTATAATATGATGGTCGAACTATTCATGAATTGTCTGTAAAGAGTATAGTTAAATTATCATGTTTGCCCATCTTATTTCAACAAAAATATTGAAGGAATCGTATAGAGTCTATAACATTACCTGGAAATATAGATTTAAGATGTATGGAACTATCGAATCATAGATTTAGTGTTGTTGATAAAAGATTATGAAATATGATTTAATAAAAAATATTATTTTCGATAAAGAGCTGTAAAAGGAAATATAAGATCTGCTTTGGCATTGCATTGATATGGCAATACTTACAATGGCTAATTTTGCAATTTAATAAAGGAAACTTTTCATATATTAATAAATGATCAAAATTATGAAGCAAAAAGATATTTTAGACCATGAGATATCTATTTTCGCCATCCTTTTGGGTGGACGACTTCTTACAAAAAAGTGAGAATAAAAACGGCCAAAGCTGTGATATATAGCTCCATTACATGATGGAGATATCAAATTCCAAATTATTTTACAAAGAATGTTTCCAAGGCCAACATTCGGCCAAAGTCAGATCAGAGAAATCCCTTCAATATTCGCAACATCTCCAAAACGCGTGAAGAAGGCGCCACAGGCAGCTAAGAAGCCCCTGTTTTTTGAGCCCACACGCAAATCATCAAATATTTGGAATGAAGTTTTAGAAAAGAATTTTGGAAAAAATAACGCCAACCTCTCATTTTCCGATAGCGATGACGATTTCTCTATTGATTCAACAGATTCATCAGATTATGAAATTTCAAATCCATCAAAATCAACAAGAAACACTTCACAATATCCGAAATTATCGCTATTCTTCGATCCGAAGACATACAGAAAGCAAGCAAACGACACAGAGTCTGAAGATGATTTTTCTGATTCAGATGACTTTTTAGATTCTGATATTGATTACAAACCAGCAAACAAAAACATGCCAAGTATCTTCGTAAGTATCGGCCATGGCTTTGATAGCGATTCATTGTCAAGCGATCCTTTGTTGGATATGGAATCTTCCGATCCTGCTGATGAAAATAGCGCTGAGGTTAGTGAAGATGCAGAATCTGTGGATATTGACTCCTATTCTCCATCATTTGGCTCCGAAATCCAGATAACACAGCCAGCTGTTAAAACAAGGTCCGTACACTTCTCTATAATGGATGAAAACGAAATAGAGCTCATCCAGATACCAGATCCATCTCCACAGCCAAAAAAAGTTGATACTCCTAAAGCTCGCGATATTTCAACAAACAGCGCGAGTATAACTATCAGCTCTGAAACAGAGTCCGATGATTCAATGATTGATAAGATCTGTTCCAGGATCAAAAGTGTTGAATGGGCACAAAAATTAGACAATGCTCAACATCGCAAATAAATCATCACGATGACTCTCTCTTGTACAAAAATGTTCATTATCTTAATCAACACAATCATTTTATCATTATAAAAATATTGATTTTTCTATCTTTATATTTCTTCCATTTTCTTCACTTAAAACATAATATACTGCACATGAAAATGCCAAATGTATGATGTCTGATTTTGATATAATATTATTTTTTTATTTCAATTTCTTCCATTTTATCCATTAATAATATGATGTGCTACTTGTGTACGATCTGTTATTTTGATATCGTTGTTTCATAAAAAATATGATAAAATATCAAATTAAAAATAAGATATATTCATAAACATTTTAATTCTCTATAAACAAAAACAATTAAAGGCTTGTATTCAAATCATCAAGAGGTCGAAGAGCCGATTTTCGTCCACCTTGCGGTGATCTTTCGACTTTCATCTCTGTTTGTGGTCGTGTTTGCGGCCTCGAACTCTGGAAGTCCCCATACATGACCCTGTGCGCTTGATTTGCACGTGGAGTCACTGATGTTTTTGCAGCCATGGTAAATCGAGGTGAAGCACCAGGAGTCACCACAGCACTTTGTATCTCTCTCATTGCCGACTGTATTACAGATTCAAAGTTTTTCTGGATTGAACCAATTTTTTCATCGAAAGTGTCAATATGTGCAACTTTATCGCTCAACTCGTCTATCTTTGAAGATAGTTTGTTTAGTTTCAATCGTGGAATCTCGATGCCTTTGAGTTCTGCAATTTCATCTTTGATTTGCGCTAATTCTGCTTTAGATATTGCTTTCAGTTTCAATTCTTCTATCACATCCTCCATTTCTTTCAGTCTTGTATCATTATCTTTAGGTATATCTGTCTCTCCTTGATTTTCCCATAATTGATTTGATAAAGTAGTAATTTGATGATAGAATCCATTGAGAACCTTCTGAACAGCAGGCGCAAATTGCATTAAAAACTCAAAATAGTCAATAAATGATGTTGGTGTTGTTAATCTAGGAATCTGTGGCTTTGTTTTCAATTCATACTTCGGAGTTTTGAACCACTGCGGAAGTGGATCATTTGGATTACGGCAAATCTTTCGTGCGACGTTTTCTGAATTTTCAATTCTATTTGTAAGTGTGTTAATTTGAGCTTGAATCATTTTGATATCACTTCTGTCACCTTCTGTCGCTAAGTGAATGGCCTTCGTCAGATTCCAGCCTTCAAATTCTTCAAACGTGTTAACTTCCATAACGTGTGCAAACGCAGTTTGTAAACGCTTCAACTCATTCATTACTACATTGTGTGAGGATTTTACATCAGCAACTGCAGCGCGCATTTCATTAAATTCGAATGTTGGCCTTGTTAATTCAAAAACTTTTTCTTCGATTAAAGCATTTTGAGCTCTAACAACGCTATTGATTGAGAAAATAGCATCGGTAAGTTCCCTCTTTGTAGCTTCTTTGTTTTCTTTGAACTGTCCCGTGAATTGTAATTGGAATTGGTGTAATTCTTGAGATATATTCTCTTTGAATGTAGAGTTATCTTCTTTGAGGATATCTAATGACTTTGAGATTGCAGATATTTCTTGTCTCGATGGTCTTGTGACCATATCGTCTTTTAATTGTTTAACTTCGAATTTTAACGCAGTAACTTCATCCTGGAGCTTCTGGAATACTCTTTGGATGACAACATCATCAATCTGGATCGAAAACAGTGATTTTCGCGGACTTTCTTTTAATTCTTCCATAATAAATAAAAAGTGAACGTTTAAATCTAAATTTTCTGGGTTACGTAAAAATAAGCAGGAGTGAAAATTTATTATTTATAAAATGGGGTCTAACGAAAATAAAAGGGGAGTAAAAATCGTTATTTAAATGAAGTCATCAGAATATCTTCCAACACCTCAAAAATCGAAGGAAGTCTTCAACGAAGAGGAAGAGGTGGTAGAGGAGGACTATGGTGAGGACTACGAGGAGTCAGAAAATCAGCCTTCCAATCCCTATCTAAGAAAAATTGCGATTCCGCCAATGGATTATTCCGGTGAACTTGCTGTTGCACTTTTGATATTGAAGTGGACGCCTGAGTACAAAAACTACGAAATTTTGAGAACGGATGACAAAGAAATTTATGAACAATGTGGATTTCAAATTGATATCGTTAAAGCTTATGACCCCAATGCGCACATCTATTACAAGCAGTCTAACCTATCTATTCCTGATTATCCCGATTCTATGACGATTGCTGGTTTAATTTACTCACAATTCGGGAAAAGAGCTATTGCTAATCACTATAATCTTCCTGTATTTGAAGTTGACGATGATTTCGACTTTTTAATCCAAAAATTATACAAAACATTAATTTATCCTCTCGACACAAAGCAAGACTGCGATATCTTTTGTCTCGCGAGTACTCTAGACCCATCTGATGATCCAGATCCAGTTGTTAAACAAGAAGTCCTCGAATCATTAATGTCTCTGATTGAAGAGCAATTCGATCAAAGAGTCAACTGGATCACTAAGACAATGATCCCCGACAGGTCCTATATCCGTCGTGCCATGGAAGATAGAAAGAGATTCTATGCAACAGGTGAAATTTTGTGCTTGAATAGATACGTCCCTGTCCACCAATATCATGACATCATAGACCCCGACGAAACTAAGAAACAGTCGATTAAATTCATAGTAGTGAACCGCTCTTCTGCTGGCGTTAACTCAGGCCCTGCAAATGTCCTCGCTTTTTCATGGCGTAACAACTATAGAAGGCTCGCGTTGAGAGGTAAATCCGGTGAACAACTCACTGGTTTGCTCCAAAATATTACGGGCACTGGCTGGGTCCATCCAAATGGTTCTTGCGCAGAATGGAATAACTTTGCAAACGCTTTAGAATACACAAAGCAGATTCTCAAGACTGACAAAGTCTAAAAATAATTATTTTGTTTGTTTGATAATAAAAATAAAGACTTTGTTCATAGATTGCAGCAAAATGAAGTGGATTGTATCCTATCTCTAATCTTAATATTACATGTAAGCAAATTGAGGCAATTTCATATATAAGTCTTGGAGCTCGAATATATTGATAATTATATATCTTTAATATATGATTGACATAAAATATTATGGGATAATAAAGTTTCCAATAAGAGTTTTTATAGGGTCTAATAAATATTTTGCACCCCCTACTTTCCCCCTGAATAATGGACAGTTTCCCTTAAAAAGCATACCAATCGATTCCCCATGAGTTGCTCTATAATATGTGTTGATTTAGGCAAATCTGCTATTCAAATCAGTTTTTTGCGCACGTTTAATAATTTACGTCCGTTTGAAATTTTGAAATTTTATGCAAAAATTCATCGAGTGAAACAATATTTTGGCCTTATTGGCTAGTGAGCAACAAGAATTTCAACAAAAAGAAGCACATGTTATTGGAAATCGAGTGCTGTATTAAATGGTTTAAGTACATTGCACTTATTATTCAAGTTGAGCTAGATATCAATCGATAAAGTGTCCCGGATCCAAAATGGCTCAAAAATGAAAGATTCAATTCTGAAAAGGCAGATAATGATAGTCATTCACATCTGCAAACTATAAAGCTTATAATTGATATTGTAGAAACGGAATAATTAGTTTGAAGCATTCTTTTTCGTTTATGTTTCAAAGAAAAGCATTCATTTAGCTGTGACAAAATTCATGCTGCCAAAAGTGACCAAAAAATGCCCATGGAGAAATTTGATGCGGTTGAAACACTTGAAAAAAGATATTTCAGATCCACCAGTTATATTTTAACAGCAGTTAATAGTGGTATTTATTGTCTATAACCAAAACATTGCACAATATTTCATTATGAGTGAGACACATTTTGATCTGGTAAAGCATACGTCAAAACAGCAAAAAAGCCTTCTTTTTCATCAAAACTCATTAATTTGACATATTGTTAGCTACTAAGTAATAGCATCTATATCTGCTATAGTACCATATATAAATGTGAAAGTTTGGGTCATGTAGCTTGATTAAATAAAAAGTTATGCCTGATGACAATCATTTTTCTGAAAATTGAGGGGTCGAGATCCTTTATGCCTAATTGAATGTCGTTTAAAGAGAATAACTGATTGTATTTGTATCAGCACCAGTAGGTGTTTGAATTCTTTGTGATTTAATTCAAATCAAAATAGCAGCATTCTTCAAGTGATGCAATTTTTTGTTTCCAAGATGATTGAAGTAAAAATATGCAACTACTTGATATTTGATGATTGATATACATTTTATGATTACTATATTAGTAAGAATATGTATTATATCTTTTTGTTTCATATGCTTGATTTAAGTTTGTTAAATATTAAAAATTTTTGCTGAATGAGAAGTTGTCCGAGAAAATTTACCAAAGGTCAAAAAGTGTCAATGGATGAATTAATTCGCAATGTTTTGATATTATTCGATGATTCTATTTTAGATTCTGAAGCGAAGAAAGAAGCGAACATTTTTATACTGGATTGGATGGTATCTGAGCAAGCTTTTGAGCATATTTTAACAATTTTGCAAAATAAATTTCCTATTCCAGTTTACAACACAATTTTATCGGGAATTAAAACAACATTAAGATATAGGTTTGGAATAATCGCTCCAGAACTTAGAATTCCATTAATAATAAATTTAATTAATTTTTTAGGACAGACAACAGAAGGTTTAAATAACCTAGCATTAAACTGCATTGCAGGTATGTACTTGATGACTGAAGATTGTCCTTCAATATTCTCCCTGTTACAAGAAAAACAAGAATTTATTCTCAATATCGTGGATGAAATTTGCATTAATTTCATTGAAGGACTATATAAGGAATACGGACTAATGGATCTTGCAACAGAGCGGCTTACGCAGACTATTAATTTCTTCCTTCCCGTCTTCCTGCAATGTCCAGTAATAGAGAAATGGATCGAAACTGCAGGAAACATCATCAAAGCTTATGATGACTTTGGATCTCTTTGTCAAATAATTGAACATCTAAATGAATCATTGGCAACTGAGTTCCACTTTTATAAGATGGTTTGGTTCCTTGGAAGAGCATCAGAGTTGATTGTAAGTTCCCCAAATGATGAGATTTTTATTATGATGATTTTTAATATGACAAAAAATGTTATTCAAGCGTTGATTCAATCACAATCTGAATATTCGACATTTGAAAATATTTTATTGATAATTAATTCATTCCTAGAAACGAGGTGTGTATCTTTTTGGCAATCAGAAGAATATTTTGTATTTTTGCAACAAATTATGGAATTTGTTGGACAAAACTTTACTCAATGCGAAGATTTGAGATTTTTCTTGGAACATATGACTTCTGTTGTTGACGAATCAGCATCGCAGAATCCTGAATTTAAGCAACTTGCGATTCCATTGTTCCAGTTATGTGTTTATCTCTTAGATAATGAATTTCCTCATGATCAAGTCAACAAACTTTTCCTGAGAATTTTCATCATTGCAAGTGAAGAAGTTGGACATTTACTTGTTGAATCGGAGCCTACAAATGGTATATTTGCAGCTGCTGCTTATATTGGAATACCCAGATTACCTGTAGAAATAATAGATATTTTGTGCCAAAAACTTTTACAGCTTGGAGAATTTCCAATTTTAAGTCTTCTTTTTATCCAAAATGTTGGTTATTATATGAAGAGTTATGCATTTAATTTGATTCAAGTTGCTTTGTCGTTTATAGAAATAGACACAGAACAATGCTATAAGACATTTGCGCATATTGTTTCGGCAAATTCTGATATATTCATGAACTATGATTACGAAAAAATTCGACCTTTTGTTGATGCATTGCAAAATGGTTTTAATCCTTATTTAACGATCTCTCTCATTGCAATTTATAATGTTAATCCAGTAGAAGAACTAATTTCATCAATTTCCAACTCTGTGATAACAGTGATACCTCAAATTGTTGCCACAAACGAAGAAAACTTGATCAAAAATCTTCTTGATTCGATTTGCGTTTTTGCAAACTATTTTAATTCGTTCAAAATCAATGAGCAAACGCAAGAAGTTGTTAGACAAATAATGGCAGCAGTATTTGGTATTTTAGAGAATGTTTCAACAATAGATGATGATTTTGTTCAAGATAGAATCTGCAATTTCCTGAAAATAAATTTAGCAAACAATTTGATTTCAGATTTCGAGAAATTATCAGGATATATACAATATGTTTTCGCTCATAACATAGTGCGATGGCAGCATTTTTGTATTATCCCTTTCATTAGGAATTTCATTAATCATGGCTTTATCCGAGAAAATATAGAAAACTATGATTTGTCTGATCCTGAAATTTCGATTGAAATCTTGTACTCTATGTCAACGATGGCTAAACTTAAAATGCCTGATGTCTGGACTTTGTTTGGATGGAGATTGCCTGTGAAAGCTCTCTATTGCGATAATATAAGAATACAAAAAGCTGCTTTGAGTTTTATTTTAAGATCCACGAAAATGGAAAAACCAGAAGAATACGTGAATGAGGTGATCACTGGAATCTACAATTTGATGGAGAGGACATCAGACATTTCGATAATCAATATAATAGAAAGCATTAGAAAAATGAAGTTGTTAGAAAAATAAAATTTTTTGTTTGTATACGAAAGATATATTTTTATAAAAAAAATACTTAGTTCTATTCCCATTCTGTGTGGAACTTGCCCTCCTTGTCAACGCGCTCGTATGTGTGGGCGCCGAAGAAGTCTCTCAAGCCCTGGATGAGGTTAGCTGGGAGACGCTCGGAAGCATACGAGTCGAAGTAGGCGAGGCAGGAAGAGTAAAGTGGGATTGGATATCCCTGGACTGTGCAGAGTGCTGTGACCTTACGCCATGACTGAACGCGCTCCTCGACGGCTGTCTTGAAGAATGGAATTGTCAACAAGTTTTTTGTCTCGTTGTTGTAGTAAGCGGAAACGTCGTTAAGGAAGTTAGCGCGAATGATGCAGCCGCCTCTCCAAACTTTGGCGCACTTTGAGATGTCGACACCGTAGTTCATCTTGGCTGAGGCCTTCTGGATCATCGAAAGGCCCTGAGCGTAGCAGATGATCTTTGCGGCGTAAAGAGCCTTCTCGAGATCGTCGATTGTGACCTTGATGTCGATGCCCTCGAGTGGGTGGTGCTGGATGCTCTTTGATGCCTCGACACGCTCTGGCTTGAGGCAGGAGAGAACACGAGCGTAGACGGCCTCAGCGAAAGCTGGTGTAGCGGATGGGATGTCGAAGGAGTCCTGGGATGTCCACTTGCCTGTTCCCTTCTGCTCAGCAGTGTCGAGGATGAGATCGACGATGTGCTTGTCGCCTTCCTTCTTCCTGAGGACCTTCTCTGTGATTTCGATGAGGTAGGACTTGAGAACGCCCTGGTTCCACTTTCCGAAGACGTCAGCGATGGCGTCGTTGTCCATCTTGAGGGAGTTCTTCATGATATAATACGTCTCAGCGATGAGCTGCATATCGGCATACTCAATAGCGTTGTGGACCATCTTGACGAAGTGTCCAGCACCACCAGTGCCCATGTAGTCGACGCATGGAGCACCATCCTGAGATTTAGCAGCGATTGGGAGTAAAACGCGCTTGCAGTTCTCCCAATCCTGAAGGTGGCCACCGAACATCATGGCTGGGCCGTTGAGAGCACCCTCTTCACCACCAGAAATGCCCATACCGACGAAGTGAATTCCTGTTGGCTCGATTGCCTTCTGGCGTCTCTCTGTCTCTGGCCAGTGTGAGTTGCCGCCATCAATGATGACGTCATCCTTCTCAAGCAATTGCTTCAACTGCTCGATGACGGTATCGACGAATTCAGCTGTGACCATCAACAAAAAGATGCGTGGCTTCTTGAGTACGGCGACGACCTCCTGGATTGTCTTGTAGCCAGTGATGTTTGGCTCGTTGAGAGCGAGTAATGCCTCTGTGCGCGCCCATGTCCTGTTGAAGACGGCGACTTTGAAGCCGTGGTGGGCGAAGTTACGGGCGATGTTGCTGCCCATTGTTCCGAGTCCGAAAACGCATAAGTCCTGTGACATTTGCGAAAAATGAGATGAAATTTTTGAAAGATAAAGAAAAATTTTTATATAAAAATTTATCGTGAAGATATTTTACTTGGTTATGTATGTAGAACATATGCAATAAACAAGTTCAAAAATTGAGAAGATAAGTGATCATTCCAACCTCAATTTTTGAAAATGTCTGTTTGCTAACAACACATCTAGCATCATATATTATTTATTATTTTTCTAAAATTTTGAAAACTTACTAAAATTTAAAAAAATGTTAGTATCATTGCATAAGCTAAATTACTATAAATATATTGAAAAAATAATCTCATTGAAATTTTGAAATTCTTTGTTCGACATTTTGAATAGTTTATTTTTTTCCCTAAAATTTTCACTTAATATGCTTATTTTTTATGTACAAAAATAACTTGAAATTTAAAGATTTGGGGGGTATCACTTTGAAACCAAGAAAACTTTTTAAATCTGGGCGAAATATTAATTGATTACTCACTTTTCTTGGATATTTAGATACCACACAGTTTATCAAAGCTAAACATCGAATAATGTCAATAAAAAATCCATAAGCCCAATTTGTTGATAAAACAACATTACATCGCTCAGCAAATAAAAATATTTGATCGAATTTTAGTTTTTGGTTAATATTTTCATCACCATCAATTTGTTTTTGAGCATATCCATGGTTAGCAACTACTTTTGCGTTCAGCTCGTGTTTAAGGTAAATTTTCACTCTTGTTGATTAGAGCCATTTTGGAGAAAATCCAATCTGGCTAACATTGATATCAAACATCCATACTTTTTCCATAACTTCAATGCAGACACTATATGTTGGATTTACTTGCGATTTTAACAAAATTACTAATTTAGATTGAAATTAATCTCTAATTAATAGCGTAAAAAATCATTTTCTCTGATTACGATGGAAAACGATAGAACTTCATGAGTTTTTATTGTTGCTCTCTCCAAAATGGCAAATAGTTGTATATCTTCATCAAATTTGAGAACATTAAATAAAAAATACCATGAATTCATATTCACGATTATCCATAACCCCCAAATCTTTCATTGGCTTAATCTCAAAGCTCTAAAATCAATTTCGAAACTAAGCAAGAAACTTATTTTTTCATCGCAATTTATTTGAAAATCTAAATTTCTTCATTTCAAACTCTTTATTTCGAGATTTTTAATAATGGAATAGATGGGATCTTCTGAGATAGTTATGGATATCACTTTAATTTTTCGAAAAGCCAATTTTTTCTCGGTCATTTTGAAGAAAACAGGTTTACGCCCGTTTTAAAATTTTATCACCTTATTTATAAAATAGATGTTTGAGTGGCTCTGGAGTTGGATCAGTTGGTTGCTTTTCGGCAATTCCCCACAGAAGGAAGAAGCGCAGCCAGAGAAGCCTTCTGAGACGAAACCACAGGAAAATCAAACACAAACTCAAGCAATTACAACAACAAACACACAGAATGAAGAAAAGCCGAAGCCAGCAATCGATAGATCGATTTTTATCCAAAAAAATAAGACAGACGAAGTTATAAGGAGAGAACCGGGACAAATCAACGGAAACCAGTTTGTTGCATCAGATTTGACACGCTGCAAGGTCATTGTTACAGATTTCTGCGACTCTATGATGTTTGATCGCTGCACAGACTGCGAATTCGTTTTATCTGCTGTTAGAGGCTCCATCTTTGCACGCACTTGCACAAACTGCAAGTTCGTCATGGTTACAGGCCAGTTCCGTTGCAGAGACTGCAACAACTGCGATTTCTTCATGCATGTTAAGACAGGCCCTGTTGTTGAGTCCTCACACAATATCAGAATCGGATGCGCAGAGATTTCGTACCCAGAACTCTACGAGCACATGAAGAAGGCCCAAATCCCAACACTTCAAAACTTGTGGATCGATGTTTACAACTTCACACCAAAGGACGGCGATTTTACATACAACAGCAGTGCGCATCTTCACTTGGAGCTCCAGAACAACGAAGAATCGATGCTTCCATTCACATATCAGAAGGAAGCTGATAAGACAATCTTCACATTCGAGTCTACAACATTCACTCAGGAAGCTTTCGTTAAGTTAACACACCAGGAATCCGTCAAGGTTCACAAGATTGTCGAGAAGAATTTCAACGCTATCGAAGTTTACGTTGAAGCCAATAGCCAAGAAGAGATCGAGAAGACCTTTGAATCTATTGTTCCTTTCAACATCAAGCAACACGAATAAAAAAGATGTGTTTTTCATCAATAATTACATGATTACTTAACTACCCGATAAATAAATATGAATTACCAGTACAAGTCATATCTGTGGCTTAGATACTCAAGCCATACATCGGTGTTTTAATGCATTTTAAGGAGAATAAATTCTTTTGACATGTAACTTTATAATTTTGTTATGTAAATATTATTATGACATGTAAATAAAAGTTGACTTTATTAAATGGTGAATTTCAAAGATAATCACACGATTGTTGTTTCACCAGCAAATTTACTGACGCCAGAAATCGCTAGTTCACTTTTTGGTGAATTTGCTGAAATTTTGACGTATCATTACGTAGAAGAAGAAAATGGAAATAAAATTTGTTGGATTTTTTATTCGACAAATGTTGCACCATTGAAAGCTGTAGAAGCAAGAAATGGTTTCGAAATATTTGGATCGAAATTAAGCGTTATGACATCGAAAGATTATCTGAAAAGTAAAAAGCAACAAGAGGAGGAAGCAAAATTTGAAAAACAACAGTCTTCAAGCGATTACAACGATGAAGCCGATGCTTCGGATAGCGATGACATTGAAGATATTCGACCTCTTCCGAAAATTGCACTAAATATACCACCAGTCATTGTTCCAACAGTACCTTCGTCTTCAAATGATACTGTGACAACCGAAAGTGAAAGAAAAGAAGATGAAAATACAAATTCCAAAAATTCCTCTAAAGATAGCAGCGATAGCGATTCATCATCAGAAAAATCCCATAGAAAAGGCCATAGACACCATCATCACCATCACCATCACAGACATCATCGCCATTAATTCTTGTTTTATGTTTTTTTTTGTTTTGTACTTTATAAATTATATAGTTTAATACATAAAACAAATATAGATTAAGCCGAGGAGATTAATGGGTGTGCAACAATAGTTCCATCTCCTAATCCTACAATAGCGAGAGAAGCATTAAGAGGCATACAAAGCGAGAAAATCGAAGCACCGATATTTAGTGGTGTTCCTATTGATTTTTCTTTATCTATGGAGAAAAGTCGAAGCTGGTTAACACCGCTGCCTCCAGCCAAGAAGTGTTGACCGTTTGGATGGAATTTAGCAGCGTATATCAAACATTGAACGTCATCAACTGATTGCGACCATTTGATTGTAGATACAGGCGTGTATGTCCTGATATCGAATATCTGGATCTGTTCATCTGATCTCCAGCTGCATGCGAGAATGTAATTACCGCTAATATCAATTGAATCACCACAAACGTGTGGCCCAAATATAGCACGTGTAGGTGCAGAGTTCCTGAGATCCCACACCTGAAGAGTGTCATCCCAGCCTCCAGAAATAAGAATAGTGGGATCATCAGGATGAAATTTAAGTGAATAAATGCGATTACAGTGTCCTCTCGTTGTCTCAAGATCGAATTCATTTCTTGCCAAGTCAAGAACCTGTTTTTTAGACTCGTTGTCGTATACTCTTACGTGTGCATCTCTTCCAGCGGAAGCAAAGAGAGTTCCAGTATTTTGAAAATCGAGACAGTAGATTTGATTGTCTTGCTCTTGCATTGACCATTTAGAAATCGAGTTTTTCGTTGTCCATTCCTTGATAACGCCATCTGCTGATGATGCGATGAAGAATTTTGGATCTTTTGGATTGAAACGTATTGAAGTGACAGGGAATTGAAGTTCTGACTGTTGTAATGTGTATGAAAGTCTTCCTGTTGTTGCACTTCTTAACGAAATTAAGCCATTGGAGAGTCCACTAGCGACGAAATTTGAGTCCTGCGATATCTGGACGTGGAAAACTTCGGCATTTTCCTCTTTTATTGACCAGCATGGAGTCTGATCAATGTTTAACATTACAACGAGATTTTTGTTGTCAGATTTCTTTGAGCAACTTTTTGCTTCTCTATCTCACTACTGATTTATAACCAATAGATTTTGCTTTAGTGAATATGGTAAATGCAATTCATCCAATACTATTGCCACTGATCTTCATCAATTTACTCTGATTTTCATCGAATAATATCGATATTAAACTTTTTATTATCAAATATTATCGTTATTTCGAATATATATTAGAGGCAAAGAAATTGACAGATTGCAGTTATAATTTTTCTTCATTTCATCTCCAATTTGATTATAAATTTTCTATTTCGATAAATATTCAGTAAATTATCAGAATAGTTCTTGATAATATTACAACACATGAATTTCTATTGAAATACAATTGATTCCATCCTCGAACACAATTATTCGTGAAAATAATTTTCATTTTTGTTTCATTTTCCTTGTTTGCATTAATCATTACTAGAAATAAGAAAACTATGGAACGAGTCGGATATAATATCATCTATTTACATACAAACAAAACAAAAATTATAATAATAAAAATAAATCATGATGTGAATTGTATAACTAAAGCATCGCACTGAATGTTGGCTGCTGTTGCTGTGGCTTTGTCATATTCTAGGATTCCTGACAATCCAGAGGCAGGACTGAATTCAACAGCAAAAGCAAAAGTGTCTTGTGGAGAAGGAAGATCTGAAGCAACAAGAGTCAACATAAAAAGGCCGAAAATTGACTCAAATGCTGAAGAAGTATCAAAATCAGACACTCTTGCAGCGTATTTCTTGAGAATAAGTAATGCATTGTGAATAACAAGTAAAACATCGAGCGGTGACACGAGAAAGGCTGCTGTTGTCAAAATTTGAGCAGCTTCTTGAATTTCAGGAATATTTTTCGCTATAGTGCGTGGATGATCGCTTGGCCAGTATCCAGGGAGTAAATTCATTGGTGCTCCAATAACTGAAAGAGTTAAATAAGAATCGATATTTCTAAATTTAGATTCTGTTGGATATTTGAAGAATTTAATATTCGAAGGATAAGCTCTGCAGAATATAATCCTAAAGAAGGCAATTGAAAAGATAAATACTTCGTCATGTGTTTTTAATTTCAAATATTTCAACATTTTGTTCATTAAATTTAATACATTACTCACGAATGCTTTTGGTGTCTGAATGCTCGTAACATTGCACAATTCTTGGAATTCCTGGCAAAAAATAAATGGCGGATAATTAAATATTTGCTCTAACTCTTCTTGAAGTTCAGAATCAGGAAATGTTGACAGAGCTCTGTCAGAGCTTTGTATCATTCGTTGTAAAATATTCATAATTTCACTATCTATGCTATTATTATCGACTAATTGTGAATGTATTGAGAGTTGTGCAACTGTAAAGCTGTCTTTCGACGAAATTCGTATTGCTGGAGTACTGTTGGCCAAAAGATTCCATTGAATGTTTGTTTTACTGAATGAAAAACGAAAATGCTGGTTTCTGCATATTTCTATTAAAATATCAAGTAGCTTGTCCATCTTAGAGATCGATTCTTTGAAACTTTTACATCTAACTCTGTATAATTTGTCTTGAAGATAAAAATGTTTATGAATCAAAAAAATGGCGTGTGAAGGCAAAAACTGCGGAAGTGGAGGTAATACCGGTTTCTCAGGGTGGCTCGGCACAATAAAATAATTGTAAAAATGTGTTAATTCGCCAAGCGTGTTAATAATGTTGTTTTCACTCGTTTCGTTTTCTTTGCTGATTGGCGGACTCAAGATTATGCAGTTCGTGAACTCTTTGTTTGTGGCAAGAAAATCATTCAATAGCGCATACAAAGGGTCAGTCATTATTTTTTTATTTATGAATGATCGGAGTTTTATTTTTGAGGCACGCCGGATTTTATTACGATAGAGAACCTTAAACACCTTTTTCGTGATAGAGTCATCACAAGCAACTCAGATGATGCGCAAATATCAGAACTCGTCGATATCTATATATTCAATGGCTTATTAGTTAGATTTGTTTATATCAAAATACATATTCGATATTCATTTGTTTTTTCTCTAATCCATATACCATATGTCCAACATGTCATGATCATATAGAATCTATTACGATTTTACTGAAAATGCATGTAATTTCGCAACACCTTTTTGTTCTTAAAATTCTGATTGCTTTCTATGAATATTTCTATATGAAATACAGTATGTGCAGGATGGCATTGCATTTATTGAAATAAAATCAATATTAACTCATATATAATTATTTAGAAATTTGAAAGTTGTTCTGAATAATATATGTATAATCAACATCATTCGAATGTCTCAAGAAACAGTCGACAACATTCGAACATTTGATGGAACATTCGACAACATTCGAATCTTTCTTGATACAGTCCCCATGCCCAAAATCATTAGAACAGCCGGTGTATATGGAGTCAATTCTACAAAATGTTCGACTAGAAATCACCAGAGGTGCCACTGTTCAATCAATCATCCGAAAAGACCCAATCTGTTTTCTCACTATTGCGTACTCTTCTTTGGGCTGCTGTTCTTGGCCTTGATCTTGAGTTCCCATCTTCGGAATATGAATCATTATGAGTAGCGGTAGTTACACTCTTTTTTGGCCTTCCTCTTTTTCTTTTTCTCTCAGGTCTATCTTCATGGTCAGAATCAGACTCTGATGCGCTTTTTATCTAATCTGATGGCTCTTGCTGCCTCAACATCGAGCGTTACAAATGATATCTTCTTCTCTTCGTTCCCTGTTCTTACCAAGCCTGCACTTTTAAAAGCGCTTATGATCTTTACTGGAGAGCATGCTCTGTGATATGATTCGATAATGCGCGCAATTCGTTTTGTTTGTTCTGTAACATCAAAAGGGATCCTAATTTGAGTAACAAAGGTTTTTATGTATACCAAATATACTAAGATACATATAAAACCTATATGCATATGGAGGCCGGAAATGCATATAGGTCGCCTAGTTGCAAACCAAAAAATTATATGCACAAGGGTCTAATATGCATATGGAAAATTCATATGCATCTAAGGCACATAATTGCATTTTGTGTTGTTTTATGCATATACTTGTTCTATGTGTTCTTTGTAAATTCAGTAATAGGTATTTCTCATATTAAAAAATAGATGAAATTTCATATTTAATGGTTATGGCTTTCAGGTTTTCAAGAACAAAAGAAAAGAGGAAAAAAGTTCTAGCATAAAAAATGGTATATTCGCAGAATTAAATGATATTTTTTATGTAGTACTACAATAAATGATTACAATAATGATATTTAGTATTTATTTAATTACAATAAAAACACTTTGAAATAAATAATAAAAGAAGTGAAATGGCATCCTACAGTTACAAATCGGGATTAATTTAAATTTAATTTAATTGAATATATGATTGATGAGATATGTGTAATTTGATGACATAAACGAAATTATTTGCTGATATAATTTGTGACACTCTTAACCTTATTTTTAAAAATCCCTCACGGACCAATAAAAATCTTCATATCTTTGAATTGATTTATATAGATACAAACAAATAACTCTCGACTGTTGTTTATTGATCTTGGTTCGCTCCCCCATAGCTTATGAAGGCCTTCAATTTTTTTGGACGCCATACCTTCTATTAGGACTCTCTACCGTCACTTCGCACCAATTACACACGACATCAAATGCTTTTTGTTGAGTCCAACACAAATTTTAGATTTTGTTGATTACATCTCTAGCCCACATCACCAAGATAATATCTACTGCATCGGGGTTGATGCATTGCAGTGTAAAATATGGAGTCCTATTGATAAAAATGCACAAAAAGATGTGTTTTATCAACCAATTAATTATTTGTTTGTTTTTTAGGGATGAGTTTGAGTATGCAAGCACCAAATATAATTTTACATGTACTTGGTCATGTTAATGGTCAATCATCGAGTATTATTGATGTTATTTTTGATGTAATTTCATCGTTGAAGTCCGAAATTTATAAAAAGAATGTTTATACCGATGGTGATGTCGGATACCATCAGCTCCAAGACGACTTTTAAGTAAGAATAAATTATATAATATATAGGGATCGGGTAGGTCATTTATTTGGTCTACATCCGACTTGTTGATGTTTTTTATTTGCCTAAAAATGATTTTTTAAATGAAAAACAAAAAAATGTTATTAAATAAAAAACGGATGTTTTACCAAACGGTTACATTATTCTGACATGTAAACTCTCCTAATTATTTTAGGCATTTAACCTTTTTTCCAAATTTATAACTTTTTTTGTAGCAGAAAGTTTTCCTAGACCTCCTTGCTATAGCATCCACATATCATGCCTTGTCTACCATTAAAATTTTATAGCATTTGGATCAGCGAAGTGAAGTGTCAATACCTTTCTCAATATTCAATTGGACAAACATATGTTTTAGCTGTTGATAATACAATTCTTGGCCTTAATGGAGGCATTGGTTTTGGTTTCCGCGCTTAAATTTTGAATAAATTATTTTTCCCAATTATAATTAAATCTCCTTCTAACTATAGCATGTATACAATATATGTATGAAAGTCATATACGTAATAGGTCTAAATATAACACTATTTGTAATGTCTTTATTCAATGTGATTATGAATGAATTCGGTCCTATATTTAGAATAAAATCAAAGGCAATAGCGAAAATATTAAGACAATCAACCATCGTAGCAATGTTATCAAAAATATCAAATATTTTCCAAATGAAAATCTGTTTTTTAAGAGTTCTATATCGGACATATTATAAATTTTATTCTCCTGTTATGTGTAGGATAGATATTAGATGGAAAAATGAAGAAGATTGTAACCAAAGATATGGTTTGTTTAGTAAACTTGACTTGGAAAGATAAAAAATGCTTTCGTTTACTTGCTGATGTCACCAAGGAACTTGGTGAATACAGCAGCAAACTTGCCTGTGTACTCGATGTTGAGGGACTCGTCGTAGCCGTGTGGGTTGGAGTCTGTGCCAGCAGCACCCGTGACGATGATCTGGGCTTCTGGCCAGAGTGTCTGGAGTTTGTTGCAGAGTGGGATGGAGCCACCTTCGCCGTAGTAGAGAGGCTTCTGTCCGAAGACCTCCTGGGAGGCGCCTTCGAGAGCAGCAGCAGTCTTTGGATCGAAGTCGCGGCCGTTCCAGCCGTTGCCTGCACCGAGGGACTTGAATGTGACCTTAGCGCCGTACGGTGGGTCGCGTTCGAGCTCCTTCTTCATTGCCTCGAGTGCCTTCTCAGAGTCGACGCCTGGTGGAAGACGGAGGGAAAGCTTGAGGCCTGTTGTTGTACGGATGACGTTAGAGCCCTCAGAGATGATTGGGAGACCAGACTGGCCTGTGACAGCGAGACCTGGCTTCCAAGCCTTGTTGATGAGGAGCTCACCGTAGTCCTTAGAGAGAAGCTCAGCACCTGGAAGTGGAGCAACGATCTCAACAGCAGCAGCACCAAGTTGCTTAGCAATCTCATGGCACTGGTCGATGCGGTTCTGTGGGATCTTTGTGTGAGCCTCCTTGAGCTTGATTTCGCCTGTCTGCTCGTCCTCGATACGGGAAACGAGCATTCTTGCGATACGGAACGTATCTGGGACGAGGCCTGTAGCCATACCTGAGTGGCATGGTGTGGAGAGGTGCTGGACCTCGAGGACGCCCATGGCGACGCCACGAAGGCTTGCGCAGCACCAAAGTGTCTTGTAGTCCTCAGCCTCAGCGTCGATGACCATGATAACGCCGACGTCGCCGATGTGTGGGCGGAGCTTGTCGAGGTAGTTGATGATTTCGTCATCGCCGGACTCTTCGCCTGTCTCCATGAGCATTGTAATCTTTGGATGTGGAAGGTTGTGCTCCTGGAGGTACTTGATGGCTGTGATGACCAAGAAGCCCTCGTAGCAGTCGTCGTTAGAGCCACGGCCATAGATCTTGTTGCCTCGGACGACAGGAACAGTAGCGCCGCCTGTTGACCAGCCAGCAGCGTCTAAGTGTGGCATCTTGTCGAGGTGTCCGTATGTGAGGACAGCTGGGACATCATGGTCGGCTGTAGATTCGATTTCGACCATGAGAAGTGGCTCTTTCTTCGGCTCCTCGAAGGTCGTGATCTTGCAGCCCTTCAAGTTCTGTGTCTTGATCCAGTCTGCCATGTAGTGGAGGGCCTTGTAGACTAATCCGTTCTCATAATAGTGCTCGTCGTAGCCTGGTGAGAGGTTGGGGATCTCGATGATGCCTTTCAGGCCCTCGAGAGCGAAACCGCCCTCAGACCACGCCTGCTCGCAGTACTTGATACACTCCTGTGTGTTCATTAGAAAAAAGTGATTTCAAAAATCTGACACTTATATCATGGATCGAAAATTTATCGAACACTTGGAATTTGGCATCTACACACAATAAAAAACCAAATATCAACTTATTTTTGGATTTCTCCACATTTCCCATGCCGTTTCTCGATTTGCGACATAATTTTATTGTTTTCTTTCATTTTTAATATCAATTTTCATAACAAAATCTTATGCTTACCTTATCCTCAAAAGCAATTTTCATAATATATAATATTTTATTTTGCTCAAATATATTTTTTGATATGGAAGACAATAAACCTGGATTTAAATATAAATTTTGACAAGAATCATTAGATCTTGAGATATAGCTTCTAAATTTATTTTTTTGTGGATTTGTTATATTTTTTAGGATCAAAGTGGATATGATTGGGTTAAATTAAGTGGCTGGTTAGAAAAGTAATAAAATATAGTTTATTTGTTATAGTAATTAGTAATAATTTTAATAATTTGATATTCTATAACAAAGTAGAAAAACAAGGTATTTGAATAGTACAATATTTCTCAAATTATTTGGCAGGATTTTCTTCCTGCTTGAACTTGCGATTTTCATATTTTGAAGCAGAAAACTTCAGAATTTCATTGATTTTCTCTTGAAGCTGCTTGACACTGTCTGATTTGCTGTACTCGTTTATTTGTTTCGCGACATCTATTTGTTTTGTGAGAGATTCGGAAATGCTTTGAATTCTCTTTTCGATTCTTGGAAGTTTCATCGAATCGTAGATATTTGTTAACTCATCCGCGTAATCTGAAACAATGTGGGAATAGTTTAAGCTTCGCAATACAACAACAAGCGGCGAAGATGACATTTTATTTTTTAGTCACTTTACAAGGCAAAACAATTTTACATGTCAAATAACATTACATGACAAAAATATTTTTACATGCCAAAATTTAATTTTACATGACAAAATCTTCTCATAATGAATTTTTCTCTCTTTTCAATATACATGTTATCATGTAACATTAGATTCGAGCTTATGTTCTAAATAGCAATATTTCGATGAGTTGTATCATGTTTAAAACAAAATTATTTTTATTCAACATAAACTAACAATTATTTTTACTTTTCCACTTGCCTGAAGATGTAGCTTGTGTAATCCTTGAGCTCGAAGTCATATTCGTACTCTGCGAGCGATGACATGAAAATATCAAGCTTTTCAAGAGCGAAGTTCTCTTTTGGAACATTACCAAGTTGTGGGATTGGCTTCTTGACTTCATTGCAGACTTCCTTCGCTGCACTTGCCCAGGCGCCAATGTTTTCAATGACATTTTGGAGTTCTGTGATTCTCTCGTTATCTGTCTTGTGCGTCTTGATGAACAAATCGGTGATTTGCTTTTCAACCTCTCTCAGCAAAGATCTCTTCTTCTGGATCATCTTAGTGACACTCATGCACTTAGATGGAGTTTCTGCTTGAGCAACATACTCGTGACGCTGATTGAGAGTTAACTCAACAAGAGAATCAAGGATCTGAATACGAAGTTCAATCAATTGAACGATGATGTTCAAGCATGCGTTCTTAGACTCATATGCAGCAATTCTAAGTCTGTCCGCTTCTTCCCATGAAGCACCAATCTGATCTAAAAGCACAACTTCAGTTCGAGCAGACTCCATTTCAACTCTGGATTCTTCTGCACGATGTCTTGATAGCGTTGCTTTTTCTTCACGCATCGAAGAAATAAGCTGAGCCAATTGCTGACTTTTAGCTAACTTTCGATCGATTTCTTCATTCGTGCAATCCATCAATCTTCTGTTTTTAATATTCGCGATATAATTCGAGAATGAAAGTCTGTCTATCTTCTGGTTGAGCTCTATAGACTGTTGACGTGCTGTTTTACGCTCTATCTTTGATTGTTCGATAAATTTACGAAGTTCGACGAATTTTTCTCGGTCATAGTGTGATGGCTCTTTGAATTTTCGTTGGCGAGTTGATGGTTGAAGTTTAATATTACTTTGGAGACTGATAATTCTGAATTTAACTTCATTTAATTTATCTAAATCGTCAAATACTGTTTTGGAAAGATCAACCATGTCCTGAGAGATGCCAGATTGCAAGGCCTTTGCATGGAATTGATCACGAATTTCTAAAAGTTTTGAATCAATTGAATTCTTGCGACTTGGAATTGTGAATTCTTGAATTGTCGACTTTAACTGGTTTGAAACAAACTTTGTGAAGTTCTGTGTATCCTTAATATTGCAGTTTGGCGGTGTTTTACAAATCGAATAAGTTAAAAATGTGTCTAATGTTCGCGAAATGCAGTGGAACGCAACACCGTTACCAACGGCACTCGATGTATATACGAAAGCACCCTGGAAGAATGTTTCGGGTTTATATCTGAACCAAATATTGTGATCGAAGTTGAAAAGCCACATATTTGCAGGATTTCCACCCTCATCATATCCTCCGACAGAAAATAAAAGTGTGTATATCTCGGCTGTGTAATGTCCTGTTGCTCCAATTTCATACGGTGATTCGATCCTTTCGAATGTTTTAGTTTCGAAATCGATAATGTAGAGTTTGCTGGAGACGCCTTCGGGTGATGTTCCACCGTAAAGGAGGAATTTTCCACTCGAAAGAAGAGTAATTGTGTGAGAATGTAAATATTCTGGGAAATTGATTGAAACTTCTGTAGTTTCGGATGTCTCTAAGTTGACAAAGTAAAATGACGTATTTTGGTATACATTTCCTTCAAGAACGCCACCGTGAATGATTAATTTGTGATCACCTGCGTAACAAGCAGCTGCTGAAACGAGTGGAGGGATGTTCGTTGCGAGGTATTCCCAGTCTGTTCCGTTCCAAATCCATAAATCGTTGTAAATAATTTTATCTTCATCTTCACCACCGAAAAACGCGATTCCGTTTGGAATTGAGATCATTTTCTGGCCCCTTCTTTGAGTGAATGGAATTTCTGCTGCGGGAACCCATTGGAATGAGCTATTTTTAGTCGAAATTAAACCATTCAGGACTAATTTGTACAATCTCTGGTAGCAAAGATAGACATTCTCCTCGAAAAGGGCCATGTTAGCGAGATTTTTCTGCTCTTCGTTGTCAAAAGGTGGAACATCGGTAATGGGCTTTGTTAGTGTTTTATTCGACATTATTATGAAAATGTCAGTTTACATGTCATAATTTTATTATTTTGACATTTTACATAGCAGAATTTCACCATTGCGATTTGGAATCAATCATTCACATTTTTTTATCACTATGATATCTGATCAAACAATCACATTTTATCAACAATATGATAAACTATAGTGCCTCCTCAAAATTTGCCAAATGTCAAAAATTTGTTAGTGCTTAAAAGTACCATTAATAGTATTACCGAAATGCTGCGATCCTAGTGGAGTAGTATACAGATTGTGATTTTCACGGTATTCCAAAAATTTGGCTAACCCCCAAAAATCAGCAATCTGAGAATATCCATAATTATAATTTCCCCAAAATTAATATTATAACAATTTTCCTATCATTTATATCGAAATCTCAATAATTTCTATAATTTGTTATTATAATGTATTGTTTAATTAATAATCTAAATTCTTATTGCTATGATTTATTAATGGTTTATCTAAATTTGTGAAAATAAAAAATATTTTTTATATATTATGAAAAAATTAATATATTTTTTCTTCTAATAAATAATTATGACAATAACTCAAAATCTTTTTAATTTAACACAGGAACAATTTAATGAAATTTTCATTGGTGGAAATCCTAAAGTAGATGATGAAGAAAATGTTAAATATAAATTATATATTATTTATAAAAATCTTTTGAAAATTAGTTCATCACAAAATATGGGGAAATTATATCGGCGAACAGTGCAAAATTACTGCATTCTGTATGAGAACCTATAACCCAACTTATTAAGCCCTGCCATGACCTCTTTATAATATTTTCGCTTTATTGTCTTGAACTTAAAATTTAAACATGATCATAGTGCTTCAGGTCAATGATAATAGAATCGTAAAACCATTATTTTATTTCGGTTATCAATACGCTCCTGAATGCATTATTGGATATCGTTTATACAGCAATTCAGACCAAATTCAAACCGTCAGTTTTGCAAATTATGAATGGTTTGCATTAAGAAATTCAGTTCACACACACACAAATGAGCCCATCCCGCTGAGCAAGCTCAGCTTCGGGCTAGGATAAATGAGCCCAACCCCCTGCGGGGCTTGGTCTTATTCTTCATAACCTGATGATATAACGGTTTTAAATCATTTGTGGATTAGGTTTAATTTTAAAAATATATTATTTTTTTAATTATACCAGGTAACCAGATTACCAGGTAATACCAGGTAAGAAAAAAATTAGGACAAGGATTTTTACAAACGCCAAAAACTACTAAAATTGATTTTAGCAGAAAATGTTTAAAATTTGATGTTTTAGGTTAAATTATAAGTTG